>CAWVQA010000680.1:47500-67500 GCA_963932145.1 Acanthosepion lycidas | reverse complement strand
TATACTCTGGCTTCCATCTTCAAAGTCCATTCAAGAGATATGGTGAATAAGTTTAAAAAAGAGGGAACAGTAAAGAGGAAAACTGGATCAGGAGGTCACAACAGGAAAAGGGATCATCATTTCAACTTAGTGCTAAAGAGATCAATTAGAAAAGATCCAGCTCAATTCAGAAGATGTTTGGCATGTGAGAGAAGTGTTTTAACTATGACAGTCCAAGGAGCAGTGAAAAAAGACTTTAAAATGAAATTGTACATGAAACCTGTAAGGCACCTTGATACTCCAGGACAGAAAATTAGAAGGTTTGAGAGGGCAAGATCATCTTGAATAAATTGGAAATGATCCTGGAATAATATATATATTTTAACTTAATTTCAATCCTTAATGAGCTTCCAATCCTTAGATATGATTAATTAATGATGAACATGTCATTTTCGTTTATGATCAATTCCTTCATGATTCTTCTGTTAAGCTTGGAGTGTAATTATACATTCTTATTGTTCAAAGTAGAGTCCAATAGTATTATAAAAACCTTGGAGAATTTCAGTAAGATATCTTTAATCATTTCTAAGATAAAACTGTTCAGAGCTTAATCTAACAAATAGACAATTTTGCTGTTACACCCTGTATATATGTGCAGTTAGTATAACAGATATTTTCATGGAAAATTCAAATTCCAGGCTAGTCAGCTGCATTCACTTTTACACAAATGCCTTTGTGGAAGACATGAATGCATCTAAACAGCAGAGGTGACTGGGATCTCTAGCACTGGGTACCAACCAGTTTAAGAGAAGGAATTTATTATTTTTTACAGCTTATCAACCCTTTGTTGATTGATTGATTGATTGATTTATCAACTCATTGCTGGTTATTTAAAACCAGAAATTATTTTTAGTTTGTAAACATTTGGGGCTGGAGGGAGATAATAATGGTTTCGAGATAGAAGTCTTACTTATTAACCCATAGCTTGAGGGAGAATAGGTGGATTCATACCTTTCCCAAGGATATTTGTGTGTAAGTGAATATAACTAACCAAATTGGAATTCAGCTCTCCATTTTCTATTTCCAATCAATTATCCATTACATCACCTGCACATCCAAGTTTACAGCACCTCGTATTCCCAAGCAGTCAGCCATATAAGTACTGACTAGGCTCAATGTTGCTTAACTTCAGTGATTGTACTGGAAACCGGTGTTTCAATGTGTTATGGCTGTAAGCACAACATTTCTAGGTTATTTAAAGGTGAAACATATTTCAGATTATAAGTGGTTGCTTATAGTACCTACTGTTCTCAGTCTCCCATCTAAGTACTGACCGGGATTGATACTGCTTAACTCCAGTGATTGAACGAGAAGCAGTGTTTTCCACATGATCTGTCTATAGGCTTAAGAGGAGAAAAACTTTATTCCAAACTGTGTAGAAGTCAAAAGGAAATCACAGTAGTCTTTCTCAAGAAGTTATGGCAATTCAAAGATAATAAAGAAGAGGGAGCTGTGAAGAGTCATGACCGCCTACATCTTGAAGGGAGATGGCATTAAAAATTAAATATACATATATACTGCTAAGGTGTAGTAAGATTCTTCTGTATGAATCTTCTAAGGAAAGACATAATGTCCTTCATAATAAGTGTTTAAAATACTAAACTTGAACACCAATGGCTGTAGGTGTGAAACTTGCTGCCATTTCAATCCTTAAAATGACAAAGAGATAATAATAATGGCTGGCTGCTCATTCCTGAGTATATACCTGCCTGCTAGGGTGACTAGCCAATCCCTGTTACAGATGCCTGCTCAGGCACATTTTTGTTTGTACAACATCCACAGAGCCTACCTATGGTTTATATTGCAACTATGCTGAGCAGGCCTTAGTTACTGTTTCTGGGAGAGAATGGATCATCTGGCATGACCAACAGTTTAAAGAAGGCTAGTACACTTCAATCCTTGGTCACAATGAATTGTGACTTCATGCTAGCATAACCATCGACAAATAACTCCTACTACACAATTTGGGTTGGATCAATATAAGTAATATGGCTTTCAAGCACTTTCCAATAGTGTCTCACATTAAAATCACCTTCCCATCAAGAAGTCACCTTTCTGACAAATTGACCTAACTGAGACTCAAACCCTTGTTTCATGATCAGAAAACAAATGTCAAACCACACAGCCATGTGGCCAAGAGACAGTAAATAGCCCTGTATGTATAGTACAGCATGTAAATGCATAAAAAATGGAAATGCTCTTGGTTTTAAAGACTTAACCAAATCTTAAATGCCTGCTTATGGTTGAAATTCAAACCCATCTTATTTATACCAACATGATTAACAAAATGAGCAACTTTACAATTTTACACTTGCTTAGGTAGGGAATTTTTATGATTCATTAACAGGGAAAAAAATCTTTGATTTCAATAACCAGAATCTCTCGGACTTTTCAGCTCCTATAATGAACTGGTAGTGGCAAAACCTTTGAATTAATTTTCTTCAAAAAGTTGGGAAAGTGTTTAAATAAATTTAAAAAGAAACAGAAAATTCCAATCCTCAACATCCAAATAAATAACAGATATTCTCCTTGTGTAGAAAAGGCTCATGGTTGGCAATCTGTCTAGGAGAAATATCACACTGATTTCAAAACCAGTGTAGATGGGACTGCTTAGTCACCTTGGTGACAACATTAAGTCTACAGAGACACAGCTCATCCTCGCATATGGTGAGGTCAGATGAGCTGCAGCTCGGTAACCAACATTCAACTAATGGTCGGAAGAGGACTCAGGGTCCACCAATGTCACTTGGGAAATCAGAGAGCTGAGTTCGTATTCAAGTTAAATTCATTAGATGGCAAGTTAATATTGTAAGCATTGGCAGACATAGATGTTGGATAAGAGGGGTAGTCCATCTCAGAGAGCAAGTATTTTTTTAAGAGTGGGAGTACATTTAGGTGAATTGTATCATGAAGTAGCATGCAAAGTTAGCAGCATTTTTTCTCTCATTTCACTTGTGCCATTTCCTCCCTCTCGTTCCACTGGTGCCGTTTCCTCCCTCTCGTTCCACTGGTGCCGTTTCCTGCTTCTCATTCCACTTGTGCCATTTTTGCCTAAATTCTCTTTACATTTAAGTAAAACATTGAATATTTACTTTGAGAGTTATACTATAAATCAATTACTGTTAAGGGATATTTTTCATAGTACCTATATTGTTAATGTAATAATATTCCATCTGAAAAATTGTTATTTACTAAAAAAAAACATTTTCTCTATTTATTTTTAAATGTTTTTCTATTTTATTTTTTTGTTATGTTTGTTGTTGTTACTGGTATATTTTTATTTTGCCTTTTTTTTATCTGCAATCAACACAAAATGGTAATGTTGAGATTTACTGTTTCCATACATGAAACAATCGACTTTCATTGTCTGAGCAGATAGCATCACTATTGGTTAAAATTTATGAAATCTTTCTCTTAAAACAGTTTTACAGGAAAATAGGTTTCTCAAGTCTGCTGTTAACATTGTTCTAGTGATTTACAGAAGTTTCCTTCCTAACCCTATGGCTTTAACTGTAATCTTTCTTTAGATTTTGTCTTGTTCTGGATTGTTTTTTAGAAGAGTGGTAAATTCTATAACTGCCTTGGGAGGCATAAATGCTAGATACAGTGTTGATTGCATGACATTAAAGTACTTGACAGTTTACCAGAAATTATAAAATAGATGACCCCCATCTTTTAGATGCGAAGAAAACCAAAGCTCTAGCTTCAGATCTTTCCTAGAATTGGACACTATAAACCACATTAGATTTTTATACTCAGTAAATGTTAGTGGCTTTGTTGCCATGCTTGAGGTGAAATGATTAAAAAAGAAGTTCTAATTTTCAATCCAAACTTATACTTATTGGTTGGTATAAAATCCTTCCTGCAATGATTACAATCTTGAATCTATTGGTAAGTAGTCTGATGCTAACCACTAAGCTGTAACCATTCACATCACATTGAAACACTGTTTCTCATATGATCACTTATATGATGGTTTATACTGCAACTATGCTAAGCAGATGTTAGCTGCAATTTCTTGGAAAGAGTGCATTATCTGGTGTGGTCAACATCCTGAACAAAACCAGCATGCTCAAACCCTCAGTCATGATGACTTGTGACTTTGTGCTATCACAATCAACAACAGCTTTTAAATAGTTCTGCCTACTCAATTTCACCCACAAGCCTTGAGTCAACATGTGGTACAGTTTTCAGGCACTTTCCGCATGCCTCCACCAGGCTGATAATGTCAAGAAGTCACCATTCTGACAAATTCACTATGGTGAGATTTGAACCCAGGTCACGTGATCAGAAAGTGAACGTTCTAACCACTTAGACACATAAAGATCTAGCAATGTTGTAAAACACCGAGAAGACCAAGCAGATATAATCATAACATCATGAGAGATGCAAATGACACTCTGTGAATGGCAGACTAAGGAAGCAAGCAAAGAACTCTTAAACAAGGTATTAATAGAAGAAAGAACTATTAACTGTAGGAAGACAGAATGCATAGTTGTCAGCAAGAGATAGCCCAATGTTTAAGCTATGTATATGTTAAAATCAAGTAGATACAAAAATTTAACTGTCTAGGTAGTAGGTTGGAAACATGGTGAGTGATATAACCTAGGGAAAGTTACTGAACAGAATAATGAAACGAAGGTAGGTAATGAATAATAATACTTAGGACAAGAACAACACATATAAGATTCACCAGCGGCATGTAGAGGAAGTGAGTCAAGTGAATTTCACAATGAATCTCCAACTCCAGACCATGTCCCATATTCACTACTGTATTTATGGAAATGGGAGCATACCTATTATTGTGCATAGGTATGCTACAACAGTGGGGTAATGGATAGTGGCTCCGACTGAGAGCTGAGTTCAAATTCCAGTCAAGTCTAATACATTCACTTATGTGCTAATAATCTTGGGAAAAGTATTAATTCATCTCCTCTCAGCTATGGATAAATAGCAGGGCATGATTAATTCATATTTTACAGATCAATCCTTTGCAAGTTATTTAAAATCAGAAAATATTTTTAGATTGTAAGAATTTTTTTAGAGATAATAATGTTTCAGTGATACAAGTCTTACTAATTAACCCATAGCTGGGGGAGAAAAGGTTGATTTCCAAGGCACAGTAAAGTAAAGGATTGCAGCTCAGATTGAGGAATCAAAAATTCCAGTCAAGTTCATTATATGCACTTATGTGCTAATACCCTTGAGAAATGTATATCCAACTCTTCTCCCCCCAGTTATGGGTAAATAGCAGGACACACCGGGTTCTATAGTCTTGGGTGGTAACCGGTCTAGGAAAAGGAAAACTCTGAATTCAAAATTGTATGTAGACCTGGCAAAGCACATACTATCCAGCTAAGGAAAGGATCGTTTGCATTGACTCAATGATCTCAACTACAGTTAACTTCTTCCAAGGGCATTTTGCATATAAGTGAATATAACAAACACAACTGGAATTTGAACCTAGCTCTCCAATTTCTAATTCTGAGCAATTATCAATTACTCAACCCACACCTCCAAACTTACAGAATCTGGTCACCCATCTAGGTACTGACCAGACTCAACGTTACCTAACTTTGGTGATCATACAGGAACCAGTGTTTCAACATAATGTGACTGTAAACAAACAGTAGGACAGACTGGATCCTGTAGCCTTGGTTGTTGACTAGTCTAGGAGAAAGAAAATTCTGAATTCAAATCAGTCTGAAGAGGGTTGAACTCCATCAAGTATCTTGCCCTAGACACACCTTTGCTGCTATGGTTGCAGTACATGTGATACCCCTATGACCCTAATGGGTTACAGGACTTGGGATAGTGATCCTGAGGTAGTAAGAGATAAATGAAAAGGTGGCAAAGCAATCTGAAAGTGCATCAAAAATTGAAAGCTAAAAAGCTAAGAAAAATATTAAGACATAGAAAATATCATTAGAAACAAAGAAAAGTGTTTTGACCTGCTACATAATAACTAGTCTCCTATATGACAGTGAATGCTGGATAATCTCTTCACAGATGAAGAAGAAACATGAAGTGACAAAGATGTGGTTAGATTGATGAATGCTGTGAATACCATAGGCAGAACATGCAAACAATGAGTAAGTTTTAAGGAAAACAGGAACTGAAATGACACTTAATGCTTACAATCTCAAAGAGACAGTAGATATTTATAGAATACATGAGGAAAGAAGGCCTAGAGAATTTAACACTTGCAGGGAATACTGAAGGCAAGAGAAGGAAAGTGCAAGTAACCTACTTAATTTGTGTGATTGGCATACCGAAGAGAGACAGAGGGATGGTAAAGGGTTGAAAGTTACTTAGAGCAATAAATGACTGGACGTTGTGGAGAGCTATGAAGAAAACACCCAGAGATTGGAAAATTCAATTAAAAAGAAGACCAAAATGTTCTTATTGGCGCTGTGTCATTCATGTCACCCACTTTTTTTTTCATTATCAAATATAGGATGTCAAAATTTGTCTGATGTCTCATTAATTCTATTTCATGATTTTATCTTGCTATTTGAGAATTATAATTTTTATTATTTCATTTCTATTTTCCATATTTTTATTTTATTCTTTGCAACATTTGTCATTAATTTTTTATTATTGTTGTTATACTTTTGTTGTGGTGGTGATGATGATGGTGATTGATGGTGGGGTGGGCATGATATCGCAATTACAAATTTATTATCTTTATTTTCTCCATTTTTATACTTTCACCGGATGTGCATGTCGTGCAATGATTAGCAGCTTAGGAATGAGAAATCAAAGTTGATATTCCAGCTTAGTTTGTTACATTGTACAAATATCCTCCATTACACACATCCAAACTTACAGTACTTGGTATTTCCAAGTGGTTGGCCATCTAAGTACTAGCCAGCCTAGACATTGCTTAACTTCAGTGATCGTATGAGAACTGGCATTTCAACAGTTTGCTGTCAGTATAAGTTGTGGATGATTTTAACATCCTTCCCAACAGGGTCAGTGTGTACTACCCAAGAGCCAACACCTGATCAGGAGGGGGGCTTGATTTGGGGCCTCTCGTCTGTGTTTTGCAACCCTTGTTATCTTATCAACATAAACTTTTTCTACCTACATTTATATCCATTACAAATTAAACTAAGCTTATTATTAAAGGATGAAAAATATTTGCATATTTTGAAGTCATTCTGGGGATTCTTTTTTTTCATCTAAATCCATGAATTTGTTTTGCTTATGCTAAATCTAAAAAAAAAAAAAACAGTAGGTAAAATTCACTATTTTTATCCATAATATTAAATGTGTTAAAATTCAACTTTCTAAAAAAAAAAAAAAAAAATCTCTAAGTCATGTTCACTCGTCAGTTTGAGAGTTTCACATGGATGTCATGAATGGTGCCAAACCTGTTCAGAAATATCTAAACTGTCAGCTGTAGATGCTACAAAAGCCAAATATTAACCTAAAAATTGAACTCAGCAACAAGTATGGATGGCACATATAAATCAAAGGGTACAACTAAAATGGGTAGCACATGAAGGGAAAATAATGATATAATCAAAATGTTGACTTTCCACATGACCTTAAACAAAAGATTAGGAAGGAAAGCCCCATCAATACTAGAAAGTGTGATAAGAGTTAATTGGCATGAGAGGTCTATATTTCTGTAAAACTGTTTTAAGAGAAAGATTTTATAAATTTCAACCAACACTAACAATGTTTAGTCAATGAATGGCTAATATTTCCTGGATGAAGACAGATAATCTCACCATTACAATTAAGAATATTATTCTGTTTCCAAAATATTTTTTAACGTTTATGATTCTTTTACTATTATTGCCAGATTTTGTTTTATTTCTTTCTTCTAATTAATATTAGCAATTTTAATTATATTTTTTGATTTATTTACTGACTTTTAAAAAATATTTTTTAACTTGTTTTTATTATAAAGATAAACTTTTATTATTTCATGCATTTGCCTGATTATATGAAATGATTATTACTGGAGATCAAGTGACAGCATGTCTCCTCACTACTCCTGCACCCTCCTCAGTATTCTATCTGATTTTAGTAATGCTGTCACCTGAATGGTTTCTTCATCAAATTACCAAGTATTAGTTTGTATTTACTTTGAATACCAATCGTATCACTGGAGATCAAGTGACAGCATGCCTCAATACTCCAGCACCTTCTTATAGACTGGTGGCATTCAAAGCTAGAGTGTTCCATCTACACTGCTATTTAACTCATAACTGTGGAAGAGATGGATTCATGCCTTTTCCTAGTGCATTAGTGAAAAAACGAAGACCACAGACAAGGCTGAAATTCAATATTACCTATTATAATTGTATGCTGCACATTTTTTAAATCATTTATTATTATAGATCTGTCATCATCAAAATCAAGTTGTTTCATATTATTTTCCACATCTCTACTTTTTATTTTTTACATATTACCTGAATAATATTTCTTATGATTTATCATCTTCACTTTAATGTTTTTTTTATATATTGTCTATATTTTGTCTATTATATTTACAATATTATTTTTTCGTTGACATTATTCTAATTTTTTTTTTTTTTAAGCATTTCACCCCATGCAAGGCAGGAAGCTACTAGCATACAAGGGGTTACAAGGAGTTACAGAGAGTTGGAGCGAGAGCAAATAGGAGTGACAGAGGAAGGATGGTTAGGGGATTGATCAAGGCATCTGGAAACATCGATTGACATTACATTTGAACAGTTGGAGATGATAGCTACCAGGGAAATAGGAAAAGGGGAGGGAGTTCCACGTGCAAGAAGTACGAGACATGAAGCTATTGGAGAAGAAGAGACGACTACATTTAACAGTTTCGACAGTGAAAGGGTGAGAGCAAGATGCCAGTCTAGTAAAACGCTTAAATGCATGAAGTCTGGGAACCAGTGAAAGGAGCTCATCGGAGCAGTTACCATTAAAGTATTTGTAGAAAAGACAGAGGGAGGCGACGACATGTCTGTGAGAGAGCGACTGCAGATGAGATGCCAGATCAGGGCAGATTACATTGCATACAAATAGAAGGGGGCTCCAGATTTAACTGTTTTATTCATTTTGTAGATTTTTTATCATATTGTATTTTATCAGATTTATTTTCAGTCAATCATGTCAACAATTTAAGATCTAAGAATGAAATAAGAATATTTTTGTTTTATTTTATAATTACCTTCCTGATTATTACTGTTAATACATATATATATATATATATATATATATCTAATAATAATATATCTAACAATGTTTTCTCTTAAGCTTCAGAAATTTTTGTTACTGAGTATTATTTTATTTTTATTCACTATTATTTCCTTTTACTGAAAATAAAAGTGACATTTCATTGTCATGTATTTATTTTGCAACTGAGGGATATTCAATGCCAAAGTTCGAAAGTGAAAATTTATAGAGATTTGTGAAATGAAAGATTAAAAACAAAAATGACGAATAATTTATCAGGAAACCAAAACTGCTTGAAGTTTCCAAAGGTAAGGGAAATAAATCATGCTATCATGTGCACACACACACACACTGCTTGCAACCAAAACCAGCTAGATAGGAGTGATGTCGTTGCAGCACACACGCAAAAACTGACACACAGATAAATGTATTTGCACAAAGACTAATAGCCTTCTTTCTATCTATCTCAGTCTGTTCACATCTCTAGTCTATCAATCTCAATGTTCTTTTTTTCTATTTATCTGAGTTTTTCAGTCTCTCTAATCTCCTTTCAGTCTGTTTCTATCTTTTAATTCCATTTTTAATCTGTTCATCTCTCTCTCTCTCTCTCTCTCTCTCTAAATATATATATATATATATATATTAAAAAACGATATTTGCTAATCATAAATAGAAAAGCATACTACAATTCATCAGCTCACAGTATTTTAAAAAGAATTTTGAAATTTTTGTATGTGTATAAACATGCTGATTTTCATTTAAAATTCATTTTAAACCTTAGGGATATATATATATATATATATATATATATATATATATATATATATATATGTAACAGACACTATAGACAATTTTAACATTTTCTTACACCCACAAAACTGAAAAATTTAAGAATATTAGAAAAACTAAAAAAAAAAATAAATAAAATTTTCCTTGTCTATCATACTCAATGAAACATGTTTGAAAGAAAGGTTGTTGCCCATATATATATATATATATATATATATATATATATACACACACACACACAAGTACAGGATTGGTGTATACAGAATAAATTCCAATAACCAAAAATACTATTCTTAAAAGAGTGCTCAATATACAGTAGAGCAAATATAATTTATTTGAAATTTATAACATGTTATAAAATCACTACAAAAATAGCCATTTTGTTTCAACACTTCTGGTGTCTTATCAGGTGATAGTGTTGAATGTAGAATAAAGAGTTCTCTTAAAACTCTTTATTCTACATTCAACAAATAAAATTTTCTGAATTATTTCTACAAGGTGTAAGCAACGCAAAAAATGACTACTCAAAAATTATAACTTCTGAAAGACTACTCAGAAATAATAAGTAATTTAAAATGATTACATATTATTTCTAAATTTTTAATACAAGGGGTAAGCAACAAAAAATAAAGACTACTCAAAAATTAATAATTATTGCTTCATATGAGAAATTGGGACAATATGCAACTAAAATTGATTTTGGCAGCAAAATTATTATCATTTTTTAGATGAAGCATTATCAATTTTTCTTATTAATTTTGATTGATATAAAATGCAACTAAAATCAAAATGAAAAAAAATCATTCTCTTTTTGTACACACAGTAAATAGGTATTATACTATCACTGGTAACTTTGATATATAATATTCTCAATATAGGGAGAAATAATTTTTAAGAGAGAATAAAAAAGCAGGAAATCAAAAGGAAAACTTATTTAATATTAATGATATAGGCTACTTAATCATTCCAATATGATAGAGGGTAAAAAAAAATTGAAACATTCCATTTTTTTCTTTTTTGTTTTGTTTTGTTTTTGCAGGATGGTTCATCCCATACAAGGCCCAGTATCCTCCACTCGAGGAAAGGGAAGATAACAACTAACTCTAGACTTGAACCGGTTAACATTGTAGTGATCAGGGAAACATCCTCTAGGGAGTCTGTCTCATAGATCAGCGGCTCGTTGGGAGAAGTTGTTTGAGTGAATGTGGATGGTTTGCTACTATGTAAGTGACATGGCTGTTCATAGCTGTGAAGATCTGACCTTGTGGAACCAGGAAATGCATTTTGTCTGAGCACTTTCTATGGTAGTAGTGATAGAGCAGTGTGAGGCTCACCACATCCCACCTATGAGAGAGAGCGAGAGAGGTTGGAATGTGGCAAATAATTCTTCTCCCACAAGGACTTGGAGATGCTTTTGAACTCTATCAAGACTGGAAAATAAGGTCTGGGTAGCTACTGCCCAAATATGGCAACAGTACTTTTCAGCCTGATCTGGCTCTTATAAAGGTAGTGGACAGCATGAGGAGTCAGATTCTTACTGGAATGGTACAGAGAGCCAATCATTTTACCTGCATTATAAATGATGGATGGATTCTAACAATGATTTTTATTCAAGATTTTGTTTTATTTACAAATAAAAGACTTTTTGTATCAGTAATAATGAAATTAATAGTTTTTTATTAATTCATAGCTTTAATTTTTTTCTATATGTTTTGTGTGTATACAATATTGTGCAAACAATATACTAAAAAATTAAGAAATAAAATTAACTTTCTTCTCAGCTGAATATAGGGATCAAAATGTATTTATATACATACCAATTCAAGCAGAATATAGAACAAGTCCATGTTTAAAGTGGGAATAGCATGCATACATAGGATTAGTATTATGAAATTGCTGAGTTATTCTTAGTATTTTCCACATTAGGACTCATTAAGCATGAAAGACCAAGCACGGTATTTATCAATCCACCCACAAGGACAGAATGTGGCACAAGGCCGGTTTAATGTGGGTCTCTCCGAGCCCATAGGCTCGGCCAAAAATACAGCCTTTGAACCCGCCTAGACGGGTTCAGGCCCTGTCTACCTCCCCGAACGAAACCTTGCCCTTTGGCAAAGCTTCGTCCGTGTTCCTCTCTGCTAATGCAGAGAGTTCAACAGACGCCGACTCAGAAGCTCACAAAGGCAGCATACTACACTTTGATCCTAGCAACCGGGCCAAGCACTGATCCTCCTCTGCAAGTGAAATGGGAAATCTTATTTATTGTCCATAGTAAAGATTTTCAGCTTTTTGGGACAGTGGCAATTTTGAAGATTTATGACACTGCTTTTGTTTTGAAATTATTGCGTAATAGCCAATTAGGTTATATATATATATATATATATTTATTGAATACGACAGACAAGGTGCTTTTATTTAGATTTTTATACAATTTCTCATGCAATCTACTAATTTTTTTCTTTTCGAATGAAAAATTATATAAAAACTGTTCTTTTTATCAGAGTGCTTTCAGCTATACATTTAGCCATTTTCAAAGATTAAATATTTTAACTGTTAAATAAGAAATAGTTTATTGCATGTATGTTTTATAAAATGTTTTCTTTTTTCAAAACATGGTCAAGATATTGTGTCCATGTTCAAAGTTAATATTATTAAGTGTTGGTTTATAAATTATAAACAGGATGAAGGCGGAATTAAGAACATTATAAAAAATGCATAACACCAGTTGACAATAGCAAAAAAATTAGATTAATTATTTATTACAAAAAATTTAAAACCTCTAACCTTATAGTTAAAAATAATAATTCACCTCCTAGAACAAAATTAAATAGAGCAAATATTATTTACGAATATAATGCCTATTAAGGAATTGTATTCCTGATCAATCAAAATTCATAAATAATTATATAGGCCACACTACATGTTTGATTCACAGACTCACCCTACACTTTTCTGACCATAGGTCAATTAGATCTCATTTAAATATTTATGGAGACTTACCGGACACTATTTGTAACATACTTGTTGACAACACTAATATAACAGCATCGTCTACATGCAAAAAAAGGGTAAAAATAATGGAAGCCTTATTAATAAAAACAAAAAAACCAACACTTGATAATATTAACTTTGAACATGGAGACAATATCTGGACCATGTTTTGAAAAATGAAAACATTTTATAAAACATACATCAAACTATTTCTTATTTAACAGTTAAAATATTTAATCCTTGAAAATGGTTAAATGTATAGCCGAAAACACTCTGATAAAAAGAACATTCGGACAGTTTTTATATAATTTATCACCTGCAAAGAAAAAAATTATTAGATCGCATGAGGAATTGTATAAAAAACTAAATAAAAGCACACCGTCTGTCATATTCAATGAAATGTGCATGAAAGAAGGATTGCTGCCTAAGTACACACACACACACACGTGTGTGTGTGTGTGTGTGTGTTTGTGTATAGGGTTAGGTAAATGAAATAACTAGATATTAGCAGCCATATATGTGCATGCTGGCATGCATACATTGGTAAGCAAATAAATTACCAAATTTAGCCAAGTGGTGTAGACATACTAGTGCTCAATGAGATTAGACAGAGCTAAGAAATATATATTAACAAATACACATATACCTATGCACACCAAACATAGGTATATGTGTATTTATTAATATATATATATATATATATATATATATATATATATATATTATTTTGTGTTTATATATATATATAAATTAACTCAAAGCCGTCATTAACTGGGACAAAAGATAGTTTGTCAATTTTAACACCTCTAAAACTAAACTTCTCCCCATTAATCATTTTAATCAGTATCACCAAAAGCAGCGTAGTACATCCACTAGCATTCAAAGAGTTACAGAGTGTGAACAAATTAAGAACAGAAACATCAGTAATGAGGAGAAAGAGAAAAGAGCAATCAGGAGGACAGTAGATAGCAATTGACATTGCATTTAAATTTTTGCAGTTAAAGTTGGTAGGAAAGTGTGTAGCTGGGAGTGAGTTCCAAAAGTGAGAAGTGTGAGAAAAAAAAACTGTTAGCATAGAAGCTACAGTTATATCTATTTAGCTGAACTGTAAACTGATAATATCTTGACACCAGTCTAGTATTGCTCTTAAATTCATACAGTCTAGGCATCATAGTGCAGAGCTCACCTGAACAATTACTATGAAAGTATTTATAAATATGGCACAGAGAGGGAACCTTATAACAGTAGGCAAGTGACTGAAGCCAAGCCACCAGATAAGGACCAATAATATTGCCAATTCTTCTTTGAATCTTATCAAGGAGCCCCAGAAAAATAGCAGGAGCAACAGACCATATATGGCAGCAATATTCTAAGCATGGATGAGTGGTAGACTTATAGATATGCAAGATAGATTCCAGTGAGAAAAACTGTCTGGCCTGGCACAGTGAACTCACTTTCTTAGCAGCTGATCTAGTGATGAATTCAATGTAGTTTTTCCATCTCATGTCAGCTAAGAATGTTAGCCCGAAGAGGTGCAATGAGTCACTTTCTTGGAGAATATCATCAGCACATATATATATATATATATATATATTGTTTATAAATATATATATATATATATATATTGTTTATAAATATAGATATATATATATATATATATATATATTGTTTATAAATATATATATATATATATATATATTGTTTATAAATATATATATATATATATATATATTGTTTATAAATATATATATATATATATATATTGTTTATAAATATATATATATATATATATATATTGTTTATAAATATATATATATATATATATATTGTTTATAAATATATATATATATATATATATATATATTGTTTATAAATATATATATATATATATATATATATTGTTTATAAATATATATATATATATATATATATATATATATAATTATTTTGTTTATATATATATATATATATCTCATTAAAATTAAGATTAAATTAATAAATATATCATTAATTAAATATCATTAGAATTAAAGATTAAAATGATTAAAATATTCATAAGGATGAGAACAATTGTAAATGTGTATTTTTTGCATGGGTTTAATTTTTTCAGTTATTTATTAGACGATTCAAAAATAAAATTTTATTAGTTTTATTATAAAAATATTATAACAAATTATGTTAAATGTGAAAAAAGCTATGCCAGATAAAAATGGGATAAAAATACTTGTTTTTTAATTTTTTTTATACACTTCTACTTATAAAATTTGCATCTCATTTGGCTCCAAGGGCATATAAATAAGAAAAAAGTTCCAAATATTTTACATGCCATAATAATTTAACACAGGAAAGTTCAATTATGTCAAAGAAAAATATTAGTAAAATAAAATTAAATAGAATTTTTGATGGAAATTAAATTTTAAGATTTTAATAAAAACTTTTGTGTGAAAAAGCTTGTTTATTTTGTTAAGTAAATAAAGATGAAAATCAGTTTAAAAAGCTATAAAATTTAAAGAAATACATGAATTTTGTAGAAACAAATTTAAATTTCATAAAAAGAATGTTTACTTTTTTAAGTCTCAGTTACTGAAAAGAAGATTTATTTTTGTTTATATAGTATGCTGTGTTAACAAAAATAAATCTTTTCAATTACAAAGACTAAAAAATGATTTTATGGATTGAAAGTATTATAAAAACAAATTGTTATAATTTAACTGTTCACCACGAGAACAATTTGTGACATTAGGGCAATTTTTTTATATGAAGAAATCAAATGTGACATTGTCGGGAATACCAGGCATTCATTTTTCTTATAAACTAAAAAAATTAATAAAAATTGTCCTAAAAGAGAGCCTGGCAAAACAATGTGAATTCATTTTCTGTTTATATTATATAATTTTAATTTAATTAGTAAATTAATAATTTAATATATTAAATCGGTGAATTAAAGATTCTATATTAATAGTTTCTCATCCTATGTCTATATTAATAGTTTCTCATCCTATTTTCTTCCTTTTTAAAAAAGAATTCTTCACACATCATAATTAGTTACCTCCCCTAGAGCATAAACATATACTGCACAGCACAAAAACTAGCACATGTAAAATTATAACTTTCAAATGAACATAGCAATTTTGTCTTTGGAAATAATGAACACTACATTTTTGTCTTAAGAACACATCCTGAGGATGACATTGTTTTAATGTCAAAAGTACTTGGAATAAAACAATATGTATCAACACAGTAATTTTCTCTTCTTTTAATACTGACAGGAGAAAGCTCACCCGAAAATATAAACAGATCCTGTTGAAAATAAGCAGGCAAAACTTGTCTAAATTATTTAACAAAACTTGCCTTAAGAAAAACATGCTGCCAAAATACACACTATATATATAAATATATATTTATAAATATAAATATATATAAAATAGCACAGAATGTATTCTGGTGGTAATAAAACAGTGCTTGATGTAGAATAATAGAGCAAAAATTTATACTTCTAATAAATATATATATATATATATATATATATATATATATATATATATATATATACATACATACACACACACACACAGGGGAGACCAAAAAATTCCTAGCCTGAAACACTCCCCAAAATCTGACAGACTGAGAATTATTTAGCATCCATGCATGAATATATTTTAATCAAAGCAACAAAGCACTGAGACACAATAGGTTACTAGGTGGGGAAGTGTTAGAAACAGAAACATTAAAAAGGAACAAGAGTAATCAGGAGGACATTAGATAGCAATTGACATTGCACTTAAATTTTTGAAGATTAAAGTTGGCTGGAAAGTAGCAGCTGGAAGGTAATGCCACATGCAAGAAGTGCGAGAGAAGAAACATTATATTTAGTGGACTACACATGTTTGAGTAAACATCTCTATTTTTTTCTTAAACAGTGAAATTAATATCCACTTGACTGGAGAGAGAAAGACTTATTAAAGAAAATTAGTTTATTGACATTATCTTTAATATGACTTGACCGGGTAGAGTTTATAAATACATGATATAAGACATACCCATATATGCACATATCTGATTAAATACATATATGCATTTATATATCCTCACTTATATAGCCAGAAAAAATAGCTGCATACAGACAAAAACACACCCATACCAGAAGTATACTGATTGACCATTTTGGGACAAAACATAATCTTTTTATTCAAATATATATATATATATATATATATATATATATATGTGTGTGTGTGTGTGTGTGTGTGTGTTTTGGCAATAAATTCTGTTTTTGCTTATTTGTTTGAAGATCATGAGCCAAGTTCTTTTCAGTGGTTTAAATTTAATTTTCTTTGTTTCCCTATAAGTTTTTTGTATTGATGTTTCAAGATAATATACATTATTTCAGAATATTATTTTTCAAGGTACATTCATTCACTTTGGGCATCTTCAGGGAGAATGAAGTTGTTTTCACTGAAGGCAGATCTTTGCTTTCTCCAGTGTCTTATAATGATTGATTTTAGCAGTATATTTTGATTTTGAATTTTTTATCTTACTGGTTATGGCAATATATCTTTGCCTTGAAACTTTACTGTTATATATTCAAATCATTTCATGAAAAAGATGCTTCTTTTTTCTTTTAAGATATTCATAATAAAAGTACAAAGTTAAATGGGTATATTTTTTGTAGTTTCTTTTTAATAATTATTTCTTCTAATATTTGTAATATTTTTTTTTGTTATTTTAGTATTTTTTTTTGTTATTATAGTATTTTTATGTTTCTTTTTTTTTTAAATATTGCTTGGATGCGAAGTTGGAATAAGAATTTATTTATTTTTGATTAGTAATAAGACATTTTATGAAACTACTTGCAGGTAAGCAGCATATTAGCCACCATGATAGAGTTACACTTGTAAGACCAATGTAAAGAATTTACGCTTTTTTAGTAGTAGTACTGAATATATAGATAGATAGATGAATATATAGATAGATAGATAAATAGAGAGAGAGAAATCAACATCATATTCACTTTTATTGGTGTATGTATGTAATTACAGAAACAACTACATGGTTGTATATGTACACTTAAAGATAGAAATACCTTTTTATTAGTAGTAGTATTGGAGTGTGTGTGTGCATAGGTATATATATATATGTCAAGTATAGTGTGAGTTTTTATGACCAGTCTTTTATATGGGGGTGCATTATACACAGGTAAATTTTATCTGGAGTGGTTAAAATTCATGCAAAAAAATTCAGGGGGCACACTATATATGAAGCTAGCTTATACACAAGTGTATACAGTATATATATATAAGAAAAACATGAAATTAACAGCACTTAACAGAAGCCCCTTGAAAATGGCAAAAGGAGTGGCTGAAAGCACTTGGGATAATAGATAATACAGTCAATTTTTTACTCCCACTAAACAGAAAAATGTGAGATTAGAAAAACCAAATAAAAATTTTATCAAATTTTTCTTGTCTGTCATTTTCAACAGATATATATTCTCTACACACACACACACATATATATATATATATATATATATATATGTATATGTATGTATGTATATGGAGAGAAATCAATATAAGATGTGGTCGCTATTGATATTTCCTTTCAAGCATCCATTAAACAGGAAACCTCTATCCATAAGACCTCTTTACATTACTAGCATGCTGATTGAGGCTCATTCCAGCTTAACTTTGTAACACTCCTTGTTCTGACATCTTCAACCACCCAATTTAAAATTGCACCACTGCTTTCATCCATTCTTGGAAATACCAGCTTAGCTGCTATAGCACACAGGAACCACTATTCCTGACTATACCAGCATGACATCTCTCATTATAACAGGGGCCTATTTGCTACTGCCCATAACAAATGTAAGAGAGTCCTCAAAAGAGCAATATCCTTGTTTGTTCCCGCCTTGATAATAAGGCAGTTCAATCCAACAAGGTCAACATGGCAGCAGGTTCCCAAAATGGCCTCAAAACCATTGTTAACTGGGGCAAAAGATGACATATCAATTTCAATGCTTCCAAAACTAAACTTCTCTCCATTAATCATCTGAGAAACCTCTCTCTGCCTTCCATCAGCATGGCTGATGCTATCCTCCAGGAAAGTGACTTGTTGCACTGTCTCTGGCTAATGTTCTCAGCTGACATGAAGTGGAAAGATTATATTGAATTCATTGCTTGATCATCTGCTAAGAAAGTCAATTTAGTGTGCCAGGCAAGACAATTTTTGTCAATGGAATCTATCTATAAATCTACCATTCATCCATGCTTAGAATATTGCTGCCATGTGTGATCTGGAGTCCCTTCAGTTTTCCTGAAGCTCTGTGATAAAAGAAGAATCAGCAATATTATTGGTCCTGATCTGGCAGCTCAGCTGCAGTCACTTGCTCACCACCATAAGTTTGCCTCTGTGCCTTTTTTATAAATACTTTCACGGTAGTTGCTTGAATGAGCTCTTTGCTATGGTACTCTATGAATTTAAGCGCATTACTAGATGGTGAGATCTCATCAATTTACAGTCAAGCTAGCTAGATGTAGCTGTAACTTCTACACTGATAGTTTCTTTTCTCACACCTTTCATCTGTGGAACTCCAGCTCCATGATTTCCAGCCAACTTTAATCTGCAAAAGTTCTCTTTCTACTTATACTAATGTTTCTGTTCCTAATTTGTCCACACCCAGTAACCCCATTGCTTATTAGTGGCTGTACTGCCTTGCTTGGGGTTATACCAATTAAAAAAAAAATATGAACATGATTGTATGTGCACCCTTAAAGATATAAACACATTCATGAATATATAAACATATACTGAGATAAATATAAATACTTGGACAAACCTACACAAATGGTTATAATTATATATATATATATATATAGGAACAAATAGGAAATGTTAATAAATAATTTATTAAAGTTTCATTCATCAGAGAATGAGATATAGAAAAATTTTTTCATATTTAATTCTGAGGAAGCTTTAATAAAAGTAAAACATGTTAGATTCATGAG
>CAWVQA010000680.1:37500-45000 GCA_963932145.1 Acanthosepion lycidas | reverse complement strand
TCACCTCCTGAATTTTAAATTGTTTTTCACTAATTATTTTTTAAATAGGAAGTAAATATGTTTGCCTATTATCCAGTTCGTACTCCTCACCAATTTTGGGAACAGTAGAAGTTTATCTGTTGTTTCCTGTTAAGAATTGGGTTTCTGGTTTCAATTCAACATGACAAAGACATCTTTGTCATGTTGAATTGATAATGTTAATTATATTTTATGAATATGTCCTGAAGATGGTTTATTAGACCGAAAC
Organism: Acanthosepion lycidas; assembly: GCA_963932145.1. Lineage (NCBI taxonomy): Eukaryota > Metazoa > Mollusca > Cephalopoda > Sepiida > Sepiidae > Acanthosepion > Acanthosepion lycidas. Next base: position 44,753 of record CAWVQA010000680.1, on the reverse strand, counting down.
GTCCGACGTTGACATTATATTAACATTAAAACAGCATAATTGCATATAAGGATTTTTGTTTGTTTTTTCCGTATATTTTTCTTCATACTGTTGGATCTATATCCATATATTTGCTTACATATATATATATATATATATATATATACATACATACATACATGATACCTATGAAATCAAATGCTGGTTTCCATAGAAACTAGATGAAAACCATTACAAGTGTTGTCAAGAGTTAGAAGGCAGTTTTCATCTGAATAATCACCATATATATATATATATATATATATATATATATATATATATATATATACACATATATATTGATATTGACATAGAATGCTCTGAATGTTTACATAAGTTATGCTCATGTACTAAAAAAAATCTAAGCAAATTATAAATATTTATATATATCTTAACCTAGGTAGTATGTTAGATTTTATTCTGCATGTCAATGTTTCCCCAATAAAATTATTTCAACCATTTGTGTTGGTAAAATCTTCCAGATATACATATATTTATACAACAAATATACCATGGAAATTTTAGCTTGTGTTTGTTTTTATTAGAAATATTTACACCAATTTATTTGATTCCTAAGAAATTGTAACAAAGTCGAACAGAGTTCTTTCAACTGTCAAAAAGCAAATTGCAAACATCGGCATGACAAGAGCAAAAAATATGCTTGCTTTTTTTGATCCCATGCAAGGCAGTAAAGCCACTAAGATACAAGTTACCAAGTGTGAAAGAATAAGAAAAAAGAGAAACATTATTAAGGAGCAAGAACAATAGAAAAATAATCAAGACAGTAGATACTGAATGACATTTAAATTTTTGAAGATCAAAATTTTTGAAGATCAAAATTGTCTGGAGCCAGGAGAGAGTTCCACAAGCAATAAGTGTGAGAAAGGAAATATAGTGGATACACATGTTTAAATAAACTGTTATGACATAACTCACAGATACGTCAAAACAAAAAAGAGATGTGAGAAAAATGAAAAGGGTAATAAGCAAAATAATTGGATTGACCTGTAAGAAAATATTTTGAATAAGCTGGTGTGTTGAATGTAAACAAAAAGAAAAGTTGTGAATAGTGAAAACAATGAATAAAAACATGAAAGTAATCAAACTACTGTCTTTAAGTAAACATCACAAATCACAAAGAGAAATCTGTAAATTGAAAGAAGTACATGAAAACAACATTAATTTTTAGTGATGTATGTAGAGCTATATTGGATGAAAATGATATCTGTGATAGCAATCAGACCCTTCATGAAAATAGTCAATCAACATGACTTAGAAGACAATTGAAGTGAGACGTATTGCTTTGGGCTAGTATTTTAGCAGTAAAATCATAAAGCCCTTCAAAGTTCATGCTAATATCAAAATATATTTCTAGACAAGTTTTTTTATTTTTTTTTTTTTACAGGTGAAAAAAGCTTTAGCTAATATGTATGTGATGATTATCCCCATTTTGTCTTCCAGGTGTTTTGCTATTTCAGGACTATAAAAGGGTTAATTATTTTGTATAACTGTACCCACTGATATTTATCAATGCTTACTGAACAATCACAGTGACCAGACCATGGATTTAAACTCTGCAAGGTAGTGAAGTAATGCATTTTAGCAATAATAACAGCAATGATGAAAGATACCATGAAACACTGGAAGATAGCGTTTTGTGGCTGAGAACTTTCCCTATCCATTTGCATTATTCTTTTCCCTGAATCTGATGTATTTTAGATGGAAATAGATGGAATGCATTACTTTCAGAAAATTCTACTACTACTATATATATATATATATATATATATCTGAGCAGCTTCTTCCTACAAAATGCTGCATTGTGGGACTGACTCTCAAGAGGGTGCTCCGCTGATCACTACAATCTTAACCTGTTCAAGTCTAGGGTTAACTGTTTTCCATCCCACATATCTGCATAAACTGTGACTCATATTCTGTAACCCTCTACCTCGGGTGGCTCTCAGACCTTGTACAGGACGAACATCACTGTTATATATATATATTACAATAATGTTTGTCCTGTACAATATATATTTTTTTTAAGTGTACACATACAACCCTGTACATACACCAATAAAAATGTATATTGATTTTTCTCTCTCTCTCTCTCTCTATATATATATATATATATACATTACAGTGATATTCACCTTGTACAAAGCCAGAGAGCCACCTGAAGTAGAAGGTTACAGATGTGTATCTATGGAGAGAAATCACTATAAATTTTTATTGGTGTATGTATGTACATGGTTGTATATGTACAGTTAAAGATATAAATATACAAATATGTATTCATACAAATATACACACTTAGACAAACTTATATATATGTTTTGTTTCTTTTACAAACAATGAAATTTGGATAGATAGATATGAACACACCGATAGATCTACAAGATATGCTCATGAATTTACCAACATAGCAAATTGTAAATAATTAAGCCTATTACACAAATATAAATGTTTTATAAAACCACACACACACACACATATATATATATATATATATATATATATATATATATATATACACACACTCAGAATATCCAAATGTTGATGGAATAACTTGATTAAAGCATTTTCATTTTTCTTCAGTGTTCCTTCCAGCTCATGAGAAAATTCTACATGGCTTATTTAAGTATTTAATTCATAAGAGACTTTTTTTTTCATATCAAAAGGTAACATAGTGTTTAACATATGCTGATTAGAAGTGGCTGAGGTATTGAAATAACTTGGCATAAATACTTTGGGGAAATTTATAACATCCATTTATATAATGCCACATCAAAACAAAAATAAAAAGATTTCTCATAAGTATTTTTTCATCATCCATCATCTCGCATTCAACTAGCAAGCCACAATCTATGACATGATTCCATATATTTAAGTATATATTTTAAGAGAATATTTCAGTAAAAAAAAAAGAAAACATACCTTTGTAATTCTGTGTAAAGTCAAGTCATATTTGTAAATTTACTTGATTCCTTTTCATTTTTGTGTTGACTTAATATTTTCCCATGCTGCAAGATGCCTTTAGTCTGTTTAATTTCTCCTTTAGTAAAATGAATGGGAAATTTCTTATTAAAAAAATTAAAATCCCTATTGCATACACTGTCCAGTTGTTCATGTATCTTCTTCTTTATAGAGATGTTGTTTAAACAATGTTTCAGCAGATTCATTCTTCAGCCCTCATCAGATGTAATCCATGAGAAGAATAGAATTCTCCTTGTCCAGAAAAAATACAAACTAGCAGTAGAAATTATTCATTAAGGTATCCTCCAGACATGTTTATTTCCACAAAGTCAGGTACACCACATGTTCAGGTGATTCCAAATTACAACAGGAGGTGGGGAGACCCCCAACCACCAACTGCTGGCTCAACAAATACATCTGGTCAACTGCCTGATATATTGCCACTTTCAGATTTTTCACTTCCAACGAGGCACTTTTGTATGTGTGTGTGTGTGTATATCTTTTTTTATTTATTTATTAGTTATTATATTTTTTGTTATATATAGATATATATGTGTATATATATTTATGTTTTAATATATATTTTTCTTATAAGTATATTATATTTTTTATTATCATTAGTATAATGATGAGCATCCTTTAGTAAGCTTTCATTTGACACATTGTTGTAACCCTGTTTTAAATTTAACCTCCCTATCTCTTTACCTTCCCTTATCTGTTATATTAACTCTTTTTTTTTTCTGTTCCCTCTTTATAACCTAAGTCCCCAAAAAACTTTTCTAGGTCTGTTTATTTTTACTATTGTTTCATCTTGTATTTTTTATTTTTATATTTTTATCTTTGTATATCTGTCTGGAACATCTTGATTCCATTTCATAAAATATAGTTGGTCTGATGAGATGAGCATGCTTATATTCATCGAAATAAATTTATGACTGATGATGAATTTTTAAGGTTTCTTCCTAATTATTATTATAATTTGCTCTGTATCATAGCTTAAGGTCTCATATGGACTAAAAGTCATCTTTGGAATAATCCTTACCAATTACAATTTGGTATTTTATACATATATATATATATATATATATATATATATATATATATATATTATATAATATAACAGACAATGAATGTGTGTTATGTCTGATCATGAGCCGTTTAAATGTTTGCTTTAATTTCTGGTGAAAATAAAGACAAAAATAGTCCAACATTTGGACATTTTTTTTTTAATTAAGTTGGTCCTAAGTTTTTGGCTAACATGAGCCATCCTCAAAATGTGGTTATACAGACATGAAACAAAGATATCCACCGTCAAAGATGACGTTTTCTTATTTTGATATAGGAAATTGCTATGTGATGCTAACCGCAGATGCAATTCGTAAGTTCAAGATGTGGTTCTATGGCGTAATACTATACAATAGACCAAAGTATTACAACAGAACCAATATCTAGATGTAATGTAATGTGTAGTGACTAGTTTGAAATGTAACTTTATTGAGAGTGGGTTGCTTTGTTTCAATGTAGATGGACTCCAATATCTGAAAGTTCTTTTTACTGTGTGTATGTATGAGTATTATTGTGTTATCAACTAATATCTGTCTAATATTATGTACATGGCTATGTTTTTCTAAGAAATGTTGTTTAATAGAACTAAGATCCAAAAGGTGACAGGTAAGTCTACATGAGAGCATGGTTGTAGTAAAACCAATATATATAGTGGGTTTATTATTAACATCAGAGATACAATCTCTGAACGGGCATGTAAATTGATACACTATATTGGTTTTTTGTAGAGGATTTAGTTGTGTGGTTGCCGAGTTATCAGAGACTGGAATTCTAAGTTCTCTGAATCCTCAGTCTGAGCTAATATCCATTATTCCACCATGCTTTTATATAGATTTTATTAAAACTTAATTATTTAGTCAGAGAATTTTTCAAACTTAAAACTTAACCCATTACCTGCCATGAGCCCCATTTGGGAATCTGTTAAAATTAAACTCACTTAACTCTTTTTAAATTATAATAAAAAAAAAGAAAGGAAACAAATTTGAGGTTTCTAAATTTAATACTCTTTAACAATATGATATTCCTTGAAAGCATTCCATGCACAATCAAGTTCTGTATTTATGATGGGTTGGTGGAATTTATCTTATGACAAGGCCCTATCCCACTATAAATCAATGTGGCCTTGTGTAATGTATCTGTTGACTCCCTTGCCGAATTAAATCAGTTCAAAATTAGGAATTGTGAAAGAAGGTGAGAGTAGGTTCAAGCAGGAAAAATTTAACACAAATTATATTTTCTGCTTCATGTTCTCCCTGGTCTTTAGAATAGGAGTAGAGGTTTATTTCTTGTTTAAGATTTGGTTTCTGGTTCCTTCTAAAGCCTACTTCAACTCTATCCTTCTAACATCTCCACCTAAATGCACAAATTTTATTTTTATTTTTTTCCTCAAAAGGAATAGATAGGTTCACCTATCATCCGGTTCACACTGCTCCTAGGTCTTTTGAAAGTTTGTCCGTTGTTTCCTGTTTAGGATTGGGTTTCCGGTTCCTTCTGGAGTCTTCTCATTCTCTTTTACTCCCTGTGGCTTCTTGCGTCTTGGTAGCATTACGGCCTTGCTTGGGGTAAAAAAAAAAGGAAATAAAATAAATGTTAGGTTCTTGAATTTAACATATTTTAACAGTACGATACTCCTTGAAAGCATTCCATGCACAATGGAGTTGTGCATTCTTTGCACCAAGTTGTCGTCATTTTTTGACACATTTCTCTTTGATAATTATGCCTGCAAACATAGTACTGTATTTGGCTTGATCTTCCAGCTTTATCTGCAGGCAAATATTAAAAGAAAGGGTGTAAATGCATGAACCCTAGAGATGCCAATTATTTAGAGTTGAATCATGAAAGAATGATGCCCATATCACTGGAATTGATGATATCTGCTGAGCTCCAGCGAAACAACAAATGATGATGTCTGCCATTTAAGGATTGAGGGAAGTAATGTTCATCTTGTTTTTGTTTTTTTTATATTGAATCAATAAATTATATCAAAATACTAAATATATATATATATATATATATATAAACATTTTTTACAAGAATTAATGGGAGTACAAAACATGTATCACACCTTTGAACTCATATACAGAAAAATGATTAATGAAAAGCAAAAGATTACCTAAACCCAATTCAAAATATGTTTATAAAAACTCTGGCAGTGCATACTGGATTTTTTTTAAAGCATTTAGGTTGAAATAAGGTTCTGTAAACAATTAAGAACAGTGAACAAATTTATATAATTTCCAAAACAGTATAGTAACCCCCTGGCATGCCAGAGGGAGGCTGACAGGTGCTACACCTTGCCCAAGGGTGACCTGGAACTCTGCAAAGCAGGGGCGTTCAGCTCCCTGAGGTATTTTAGATACCTGCATACTTTTCATCAAATCCTGATTTCAGTTTTTATCAGTTTTTCTTTTTTAATCATTGTATGTCTTTTTTTATGCAAATTTCTTTATCTTCATTTTTTTCATTATGTTTCAGCCATGTACTCGCCAACCTTCATTGGATTGATTTGATTTCTTTTTTTATGATTTATCAAAAGTTTACAAGTTATTTAAAGTCAGAATATAATTTTAGATTTTAAGAATTTTTTTGGAGATAATAATGCTTTAGCAATAACTAATTAACCTATAGCTGTAGAAAGAAGAGGTGGATTCATACCTAATCAGATTTTGATAAACAAGAAATTATAATGTGGATATAAAGTGGGGGATCAATTAATATTACAATCTATATATAAACTGATTTCTCACTTTATGGCCACAATAAATTCAATACATTTCTCTTCCAGATAATGTAAATAAATCTAAAAGTCATGCCTGTGTAGCTAATCAGTATTTTATTGATTGATTCATTTTCTATAGTTTATCAGCCTTTTGCAGGTTATTTAAAGCCAGAAAATATTTTTAGATTCTAAGAATTTATTTTTGGAGATAATAATGGTTTTATTAATACATATTTTTTTAGATTGTAAGATTTTTTTCTTTTTTGATTTAGAGATAATAATGATTTAGTAATACAAATTTTACTAATCAACTCATAGCTGGTAGATTCATACCTTTCCCAAGAGTTTTTACGCATAAGTGAATTTAACAAATCTAACTGGAATTAGAACTCAGCTCTCCAATTACCTATTTGAAGCCATTAACCTTTATGCCACCTGCACACTGAAGCTTACAGCATTTGGCATTCCCAAGCAATCA
>CAWVQA010000680.1:30000-32500 GCA_963932145.1 Acanthosepion lycidas | reverse complement strand
TTATTTTCTATGAAAATAACCATTCATTTATCAGTAGCTCTTACTTTATTTTCACAGGGAATTCAGTAATTTCAGTTTCAATATAAATACCAAATAGAATGTAAAGATAAAATTTGTAGCAACAAAAAGCTAGCATCTAACATTTTAATATTTAATACTCAATTAACACTCAATCATCTACATACTGTGAGAGTTCTTTGTTCTAGTAGTTATGTTTTAAAATAGGGTACCCAAACACCATTTTGGGGGAAATGGCACTTTCCATCCATTATTTCAATCACGTGATGTACATTCCAGACAAAATGATTTTACCAAAACTTTGTGGATTCCACTTAGACTTCTGGACTTAATGACCCCACTCAGTCATTTAATACTGGGTTACTTCTCACAACATTTCCAAGGAATCAAGAATAGATATGTATTAAAGGTTTAGCATAAACATATATATTTAATAACATAAGTGATCTTGACTTTCTACAGATTCCTTTTCTTTATTATCTGTAAATTACCATGACTTTATGGGAAAAATTGTAGTTCTTTTCCTTTGCCTTCTCCACAGTTTGAATTGAGAGCTCTTTTTTTATACTAAACTCAACCCAATGTAAAGCCTGAGAGGGTTACTGTTAAAATGGTTATGAATGAATGAGGGATTGGCAGGAAGTGAAGATTATGAGGATAAGGAGAATAGATAATGATTGACCCTTGATATTTGAAAATATATTAAAAACAGACGATATATATAAATTTTAACTCACCATTTTGCGTATGTGAATTATGGCCCTGATTCTAGACTAATACCTAGAAATCTAACAGCATAAAAATATCTTATTTTTACAATTGCTTTTAAGCTACCATAGATGAATAATAAAGTTACTCAGCCCCATAAAAGAATAAAATCATTCCATTAAAAATAGATATCCAGGTTCATGCATTCAAGTCTCAGTGACATTCATTTCTTTACACGATTTCCAAAGAATTTACTTTCCAGGTTCTTGAAATTAATTCTAAAACATTTGTACTTACCTGATATACACCGTCAGCAGTTTTCTGTCCGTTCCCCAGTTCTCCTCCTTGGAATGGCCCACGTCTGGATGTTTTAGTATGAGATCTTGATGATTCCGTATCTGACAGAGCAATCGGAATATCAGGCCATTCAGCTGATTGCTGAGAAGGGCACATATAGTGTCCCTGTTCTGTGATACATTTGCAAGGAGGATTCACTTCATCTCTGTGTGAGGCATTTCTCCGATCTTTACATCGAATAATGCAAATTGACATGGCAGCTGTGATGGATACAGACACTGTCACCGCCACCAGAACAATCACAATCATAAGAACTAAGTGTATTCGCTTTTCGCTTTTCATGTGTTTGGTACTCAACAGTTCAAGTGTCTTGTTGCTCACAGTCAGTTTTAAAATCATATCGACTTTAGCTGAGAGAACTGGGGTGCCGCTGTCCTTAACAACAAATTGCAGGTCATATGATCCAGTATCTTGCTGGGTAACAACCCGACTGAAAGATAACAGACCAGTATAATGGTTGATAGTGAACAATTGTTTATCGTTGCCTTTTTTTATCTCATATTTAAGAAAGGCATTTTCCCGACTGTCAGTATCAGACGCTCTCAAAACAGTGATATTTTTTGTGTGATGTGGATAATAAATGACATCCAGGCTGTAAGGGTTAACACTTGGAAATGTAAAATATGGAGCATTATCATTTTCATCTCGGACCTCAACGATCACATTTGCTGTATTATTCAATGATGGAATTCCATTGTCTTTCACAAAAACTTTAAACTTGTAAACATCTTGGAATTCATGGTCCAGTGACATGACAGTTGATATTAATCCATTGTCAGTTGTCTGGAATGGTAAGAAATATTTATTGTTGGTCAACAGAGAATAAGTGAGCTGACCACCAGGCCCTAAGTCAGGGTCAGTGGCATTAATTGAGCCAACAGGAAAATTTGACTTTTGATTCTCATCAATCCAGAATTTAAACATCTCCTCAGAAAATTGCGGTTTTTCATCATTAACATCCATTACTTTGATTGAAAATTTGCTTTCGCTATGTAAAGGAGGAGATCCTTTATCTTGACAGTTGATTGTAATGTCGTGATGATCTTCTGTTTCTCTATCCAATGGATTTTTAACGATTATTTTATATTCCTTGGTTCCCAAACTTAAAAGTTGGAACTTCTCATGGTAGAGGTCACAACTTACCTCCCCGTTTGGTCCAAAATCAGGGTCAGTGACCATTACATAAGCAATGAAGCTGCCAACACCAACATCCTCATAAATAGCTGCTGCATTCTCGGAAGATGCTGAAAAGAAGTTTACATCAATGCTTGGTGCATTGTTTTGTTGGTTTATTAAATTAACCAGAACCATTGCAACTGAACTCAGTGGAGGACTTCCCCCATCCATTGCTTCAATATATAACTTATAAGTTGGATTCTGTCCAGCAGTAAATTTTTCATGAAGGAAAATTTCTCCA
>CAWVQA010000680.1:15000-22500 GCA_963932145.1 Acanthosepion lycidas | reverse complement strand
TATTAGATGTTTTATGAATGTTACGTTTAACATTTGAATGTATTGTATTATCTTATGAATATTACATTTGAAATTTGAATGTATTAGATTGTCTTATGAATTTTGTTTTAAAATTTGTATTATATTATCTCATAAATGTTACTTATAATATTTAAATGTATCAGATTTTCTTATGAATGCTATGTTTAATATTTGAATGTATTAGATGTTTTATAAATGTTAAGTTTAACATTTGAATGTATTATATCATCTTTTGAATGTTACATTTAACATATGAATGTATTAGATCATGAATGTTACATTTAATATTTGAATTTATTAGATTGTCTTATGAATGTTTGTGGCACCACATATATATGTGTGTGTGTGTGTGTGTTGGATAGGTCAATATAAATGTTTTTGATCTGTATATGAATGTATAAATTACTATAAGTAATTTGTACGTATTATTTATCATCTCTCAGTTGCGTCTCTGTCCTTGGACAGAGTGCGCTCAGGGGCTTCTCTGTCAAAGGACAGAGGAGCAACTGAGGAAAATTATACTGAAGAGGTGCCCAGCCCTGGGGAAAAGCTGCTCAAGGCCGTGCCATCCCATTGCAAGAGGGAGGGATCGGTGCTCACACCGAGGCCAGCACAACCAACGGTCCCCACATTAATCTGACCTTGTGTCACATCTCATTCTCGTGGGGGAATGAGTAAACACTGTATATGAAGCTTGATCTTGAAATTAAGAAAGTAGATTATACATTAGTATGTATGAGAGAGAAAAACATAAAACAAAAAAAAACATTAGAGAGAGAAATGAAGAGATCAACTTCGCTAAAATAAAAGCGAGAAACCAAGAGAAAAAAAAACAAATGACATTGCATCGGATAGAATTCTAACAAATTCTAGACTACAAAATAGTTAAAAATTGTATCATTGCTTTATTACTCTTCTCTACGCCTCTCTTTTTCACACAAGCACTAACACATATAGATTAATTTTATACGGATAATTCTAAATGTAAAGAAGTAAGAGAAATCATGTAATTGAAAGGGATAGAAACTGCTGTTTTGAATTGAACCAGTGACAAATAGCAACATATGCGATTATTAACAAACACTCTTTCTTTTTTTCCCTTCCTTCTGTTGGCAAAGGAAAATAGTGAGGCCTTAAAATAAAGAAAAAAGAAAAGAAAAACAATACAGCAAAAGATTGATATTCTATCAGAGAGATATTCCCATGGGTGCTTTTGGTCTTTATACAACTGTTTACCTACGTGAATAAGCTAACTGTAAGATCTACCTAATGATATACCAACATCAAGCAGAGAAGCCTCACAACAACTTTATGCCATATCTACTGAATAAAATCAATAAAGATCATTACCTTCAAAGAAAGCAAGTAAGAAAGAAGGTATGGAAAAAGAGAGAGAAAAAATAGATAGTCAAGTTTGTCAAGTTGTAATTTACAGCAAAGCCAAATCTAAGCCAACCCCACCCATACCTGCACTTACCTCACTGCCACCCACTTTTACGTTCCGAAGCCCCCATGCCCGTCCACCGCACATTCAGCTCCACAAAATTTGGCACAAAAACATCTCGATATGTCGGCAAAGATTACTAACTTCACACGGTTATCGCAGACATCAGATCAGCATTTGAAAATCTGCTAAGGAAGTCAAATCCTCTCATGTGAAACATGTCATGCGACCACGCATCTTTTAATTAACCAACGTGTGCGCCACAGACAGGAGACACTTTTTGTAAAAACCTCAAAGCAATGGCCACCAAAGATATCAATAACAGATCAAAGTGGAGAGTCAGGAAAAGATAAGCAATAATAAGTGAAAGCTGCAGTATGAAGCGGTAACACAAGTGTCCACTGGTACAGTTCAAACGATGAAATGCTCCATATCTTGCTATTCATAATGCACACACTTGGTTGATGAGTAGGAAGGTCTCCAGAGAAAATAGAGACATGAGACAGTTATGTTGTCTTTGCCTGCTACAGCAAATAACAATTCCAAATAGATTTCAGATTATATCTTATTGTATTTATTAATCATAGATTAGTTATATATAAATAGCTATAAATCTATAATTTGGAGACAGTTCCACTGATGCATACTCAGATAATGAATCTATTTCGTTTTGTAAGCAGTTTAAAAGAAAAAGTAAATAAAGGGATGTAAAACAAGACTGCGTCTTTTCACCGGGACTTATCATTTCCTTTTCCTATATCTATTTGTATATAGACATGCTTAAATATATGCACACAATAAATATATACATTTCTAAGGAATTAATAGACTGTGTTACTGAATTACTTAAATGTTATATTTTAGTGGATACACATGTTTGAGTAGATACCTTGTTATTATAAAATGTATAAATTTACATCTACTGGCCTATATATTAAAGAATCTAAATGAAGAAAATGTGCCTAACAGATTCAAATCCAGCCCCAGGGTAGATTTTCCTTAAAATTCTCAATGGCACAGGCCGGTAGATATAATTCATGCTGTTTATACAAACAGGATGTCTACTCAAATACCTGTATCCACTAAAATATAACATTTAAGTAATAACACACATTATATATATGATAAAATATAGTTTTACGATATGTCAATATTTATGTGTAAAAGTGCTAAATATCAGGAACAGAGTATATGTAAATATAAAATTGAATACCGAGGTCAACACCGAGCATCAATAGTTTCATGCTCAAATGCAATCTTCAAGCCATATATATATATATATATATATATATATATATATATATATATACATTCATACACGTTTCATTAAATAATATAGACAAGTGTTGTCTATTTATTTTATGTAAATTTTTTCGTAACTTCTGATAAGTTTAATAATATTATCGTTGAAAGAAGAAAGAAATTCACAGTAGTGATCCATATTTTTTTTTAATACAATCTAAGCTTTCGGCTTACTTAAGCCATTATCAAAGATGTCAATTACAACATATTAAACAATATACGGACACGACAGTGATGATAGTCTGTCATTGTTTACATAGAAGATTTCTAAGCAACGATAAACACGCGCATATAAGACGCTAGAAGCAAAGATCGCACCACATCTCATGACGTCACACATGACCACACGAGAGTGAATTGTAGAAGTATGAATCAAAAGCCGTTGGTATAAACCAATGGCTTCTGTTACCAATTATAGACATTTAAGAATATTTGTAGAGATGCCATAATTGATTTTGTTTAGGTTGGGTTTCAACTGTTTGATGTATAATGCTTCAAGGATTAGATTGTATTAAAAAAATATGGATCACTACTGTGAATTTCTTTCTTCTTTCAACAATAATGTTATTAAACTTAGAAGTTACGAAAAAAATTTACATAAAACAAATAGACAACACTTGTTTATATTATTTAATGAAACGTGTATGAATGAAAAGATGCTGCCTAAATACACACAATATATATATATATATATATATATATATATATATATATATATATGGATGTATATTTAGCTTATTTATTCATTATTTATGCCCAAAATGAGAATGTAAACGAAAGTTAAGATTCACTAATAAAATCAAGCTACTATGAATCTATTTCATTTTGTAAGCAGCTTAATAGAAAAAAATAAAATAAAATGGATGTACGACAAGGACGTGTCTTCTCACCATAATTATTCAACCTATACAGTGATTCTGAGAGAAGTATCCTACCAGGATTCTTTATTGATGACCACAATCTTAACAACATGAAATATGCAGATCATATGCGACTGATAGCAAAAGTAGAAAGAAAACTACAAGAACTCCCACAGAAGACAGGGAAGGAAAGAAAGGATCAATTACAAGAAGATAGAATGCATAGTTGTTAGCAAAAGGAATAGCCCAACATGCAAATTACAAATTAGAGATACCAAAATCAAACAAGTGCAACAATTTAATTATCTAGGAAGTATTTTAACAGAGAATGGAATGTGTGACACTGAAATCTGAAAGTGCATTTGGATAGCAAAAGTTGATTTCCAAAATTTAAGCAAAGTATTAAGAAATAGAAAATCTTCTTAGAAATAAAGAGTACTGAACTGTTACTTAAAATCAGTCTTTCTATATGGTAGTGAATGTTCTACAATGTTGAAGGCAAAAGGAATTGAGGAAAAGCAGTGCATAACCTTCTTAGCAAGCAGAGTAAATGAATGGTGGAACAAGGTTTAGGAGACATTACAAAAAGACAAAAATTTATTAAGAGCTACAAAGTACTGGAAATTTTGGAGAGCCTTGACAGCCAACATCCTGAAGGGACATGGTACACAGAAGAAGAAATCTTGTGTCCATAAGTCATCATATTAGACAGAAGACAACAGTATGTGATAACTGGTCTTCCCAAGTGGTTACCCATCTAGGTACTGACCAGACTTGATGTTGCTTAACTTCAGTGATCATATGAGAACTGGTGTTTCAACACCTATACTTATATACATGTATTATATGAATACAAAGAAACATGAATATTCAGTTTTAGACATGCATACATAAATATAGATCAAACTGCAGTTTGTTTGCTCTTTTTAATTAAAAGCAGATTATATTAAAAGATGTAAATTTGATTTTAAATGATAACAATAAAAAGATATTTTAATCAAGAACTTAAAATCAAGCAAGTACAAAAATTTAAATATCTAGGAAGAGGATATAAAATGCCACACCAAAATACAAAGACATATTTGAATGGGGAAAAATGCCTTCCAAAAAGCTATGAAAACTATTAAGAAACAGGACAATTTCATAAACAAAGAAAAAAGCATTGAATTGTTATGCAATATCAGTCATCCTATATGGAGTGAATGCTGTACAATATCCTCACAGATGACTTGAAGCAACATAAATGTAGTTCTACAGAATGATGCTGAGAATACCATGGACTGAACATGCAAGCAACAGGAAAAGTCTTAGAGAAAATTGAAACAAAAAAGACATCCCGGCCCGTTTAGGATCAAAGTGCAGTATCTGTGCTTTGTGATCATCCGGGCTGGCTTCTGTCGAACTCTCTAATCCAGAGAGGAACTCGGAGGAAGCTTTGCCGAAGGGCAAGGTTTCCTTTGGGGAGGTAGACAGGACCTGAACCCGTCAAGGCGGGTTCAAAGGTCATATTTTTGGCCGGGCTCGCGGGCTACCCACATTAAACCGGCCTTGTGCCACATTTAATCCTCGTGGGTGGATTAATAAATACCTTCTATACTTAACATTAGAAAGAGATAGTTTAATATTTTTAGGACACATAATGTGGAAAGAGGGGTTGGAAAATTTGAAATTGGAATATTTCACAAAATAGATTGAAAGCAAGGAGGACAGAGGAAAACAACACATAATCTACCCAATGAACTTGTCTAAATGGTTGTCAGGACAGGGATTAGTAACATTGCTAAGAGCTACAAGAAACAGGAAGTTGTGGAGAGCCATGATCGCCCACGTCAGGAAGGGACATGGCATATAGAAGATAAAACACATTTCTAAGAGAATGAAGATCAATACAATTATAAATTCCAAACAGTTTTAACTCCTAATTCCATTCTTATAATTGGTATTGTGAACCAATCATCTGTGATGCACATTAATAGCCGAACAAATTTTTGGTGACAATCAGTTATCCTAATCATTGAAAATTTGTCTCTGCTTACATTCTGTTTGCTCATATCTTTCTACTTCTCTTTGTTGCATCTGAACAGTTGAGCATTTTCTTTGTGCTTATGAGATCAGGTTTAGTCTAGTATACCTTGGATAGAACAAATGGGTAAAAGCCAGGCTAGAATAAGTGAAGTGAGTGCACTGAAGCTAGTGGCCATGATGCCATGCATAAGATTATTTTAACAAGTCTTTCAGTAAGTCCATCAACGGGGAAAAATCAAGTGACCAGTAAGAGAGAAGAGGGGGCCAAAGTCTGTATTGAGCAGGCAATTGCTTTCGCGCAAAATATATGGCTTTTGAAGCTTCCACAAGACTCATAAAAGCAAGCCATCGGCCAGAGTAATTATGTTCTTCTAAGTAGTATGCATTGGCCCAAATAGCTTCCCATTTAGTAGGGTGCTTGTCATAATTAAAGAGAGAGTCATAGGTCCTCGTGATTTCTCCAGACAAGTATTGAAGCAGCTGTAATGAACATTTGATCATCATCCTCTTGTGTCTGTCTATCCAACTCAAAGAGTGTGTCTATCTGTATATGTTTGCAGCACCAGGGTGAATGTGAGTGTATCGTTTCTGTCTTGGAACATCTATCATTGTTAACAGCCTAAGAGCTTTGCATCAGTAATGGCTTAGGACATTTATAACAAGAGCAGGCAGGAACCATTGACAAATAAATAGACAAATTCTCCAAAGCCATTAAATATATATTATATATATATATATATATACACACACACACATAGATAGATAGATAGATAGATAGATAGATAGATAGATAGATAGATAGATATGCATAGATAATTATTCAAACATAAATTCATAATGCATCTTTCTTTTATTTTTTTTTAAAATGCCATGTCCTTTCCAGATGTAGGTGATCATGGCTCTTCACAGATTCCTTTTCTTTATTATCTGTGAATTTGCATGTCTTGGGAAAAATAGTGGAGTACTTTCTCATTGACTTCTCCAGAGTTTCAAATTCAGTTTTCCTTAGACTGGTTTTCACCTAAGGCTAGAGAGACAAATCTACCCTGTTATTTAACACATAACTGGAAGAAGGGGATAATTTTTTTCCCAAGAGGTATTAGTGCAAAAAGAAATTGCATAGACCAGCTGGGGATTTGAACTTGGCATACTGCTGCATGTTCCATGCTGATAACAATTATGCTACCAACACATCTTATTAAGAATTAAATATACAACTACCTCAGTCACCATACATATGAATGTGTGTGTGTGTGTGTGAAAGGAGTGGCACTAACACATCTTCATAATGTAGTCAACAGAAAGAAAAGCATTATTTTAAATTTCATGGATAGACATGACATTTGACAGTTGACTTGCAGTAATGATTAGGGTTTCAGTATTAATGGAATTATAAATTCTCTCCTTGTATCCTAATCATTTTCATCATTTTATCTCAGCTCTTGGAGAATAGCGAATCAAAAAATCATGTTAGTGAGGAAAGTGTGAACATTAGAGAAATTAGGAACAATTAAATACATTCATTAGCCATGATTGTTTCCTAACAAAGTTAACAGCAAGTACAAGTGAGACTTGTGATTAAACAATGTGTTAAAGCTGTGTGATTTTAAAATTGGATGAGGAATTTCAATTTGCTAAATCAGATATTAGGGTGGAAATAACCCTTAGGAGATTTGGCATTAATGCATATTAGAATAAAGAGTGGAAAAGGGGGTGAAGGTAGAGAGAGAGAGAGAGTACTCACTACCTGTGGAAATAGTTACGATGGTGTAATATAGGGCATGTTGGAAATAATTAAATTTACTTTCTAGGAAAGTGGCAAAAAGAGGTGTTTTTGTTGCATCCGTC
>CAWVQA010000679.1:10000-17500 GCA_963932145.1 Acanthosepion lycidas | reverse complement strand
AATTCCTGGAATGTCTTGAAGCCATGATTACATTGTTCAGATATTGGATCTTTTATCAGCATCCATAAAGTCGGGGATTTTCTGACTTCCTCTCCCTAAAATTAAAAAAAAAATATATATTTTTGAATGTTGTAATCAGTAATTTTCACAATTGAACTGAAACTAGAAGAAAGAGAGCGAGGGAGAGAGAGTGAGTAAATGAACGTGAAAGTGATCAGTTTCGTTTGGTTGATTTTGTTTAGTGGCATATCAATATCTCTATGGGTTATTTAATGCCAAAATGTAAAAATTTTGAATGCAATTTTATGACTTCACTACAGATGTTTCATACATAATTTTATACTTTCAGAATAAATCTATGTTCTTTAGATATATAGTTTGATAAGAAAAATAAATTGTGAACGTTTAATCTGACAAGTTTCACTTTTATTAAAGCTTCTTCAAACAGTGAGATATGAAGAAAAGGAAAGAAAGAAATTCTGGTATTTTTATTTTTTGTGTTTTCATTGGTTAATCAGGTTTCATCTACATTCGACTTGTTAAACAAATGTTAGTGTAATTTGAAGCGTTCCAAATATATAGTTTGTAAGTGATAAAAATGTAATGTTGGTAATTTTACTATGAATTTTTATACTTTTATAGTGTCTTGATTTTTGTTTTGGGGTTTCACTATTTGCCTATAGTTGGAACCCTAAAGTGCTTACACCCCGGGTAATTGAGCCTGGGAACAACAACAATTAAGAGGTGGATCTATGCTCCTCAAAACCTCCTGATCAGAGGCCTTGTTGCTTGCTGATCGTCATAGCCAGAACTAGTGAAAGAGAGAATGAAAAAAGAATTTTCCCTATAAAAGAAGATAAGAATGAAAATTAGACTACTAGTAGGCTAGAACACCCATCAGAATTTCCTATAGAGACGAACACATTACTTCAATTCTGCACGGTCTACCAAGATGCTCTTTAGGTTTTGTGCCGTTTTTATCCACAAGTCCTTGTGCAGTGTATCTATGAATGCGAGTCTTCTGCTTTCTGTTCTTCCCTCACATAGCTGCCAAAGTACTAATTTGTTGGCAACTTTTAATCATGCCTGATAGAATATCCTGTTAGACACAGCTTTCTTTGCTGTAACTATGATGGCTCACCATATTATTTCACCTTTGATACCTGGCTTCTCCAAGACAAATCAAGAAGGGAAAAAGGAAAAGGAAAAGAAATAATACCTGTGAAAATTCTTTGATAATTGAGAATTTTGTTTTTTTTTTTAAACTTTTTAAGTACTGTATTTTCTTGAACATAATACGTCCCCATGTTTCTATAGCTAAAAAATGGAATAAATTGAATCCTTGAGTATAATATGGCCTCAAAATACAAACTATGCCAAATGTAAATTCTTTTGAAAAATTGTACCATATTATCCACTAAAATTTCAATGTCATACATATATACTTCACTAATTAATTTTTTCACAATATTAAAGTTTGATTTAGTTTGATTTGTTTTACAGCATATCAATGGGTCATTTAATGCCAACAATTTTTTTTTTTCAAAAAAAATGTATTGCTGGTAATATCTTTTTCAAAAATGTACTGCTAGTAATAATTTTTTTTTTTTTTTTTTTACAAAGTATTTCTGATATTAAAACCTATTTTTACACTTTTATGGTGTTTTGACCCCAATTTGGGGGTTAACAATTTGCCCATAGCTGGGACCCTAACATGTGCTACCACCCGAGGTCAGGATGGACCTGGAAATACCAGCAATTAAGAGGTGGTTCCATGCTCCTCAAAACCTCCTAATCAGAGGCCTTGCTGTTGAACGTAGTTTATTGTCTTACCCAGGTTGGTTCACAATATTAAAGAATAGAAATAACCCGGATATTTAGCCATATGCATATTTCTTCTAATTCCTATTTCTAAACTCATTTTTGAGGAGAAATGTTTACTAGACACACTTGAAAATACATTTTAAGGTGTTAATTAATCTATCATACTTTTCTGTTTGATCTGACTTTATTATATTTCTATATGTTAATAAACGATGAAAATAAAAAAAAACATTTTTCTTTCATTAAGAATGAAGAGAGAAAACTTTATAAAAAATAGGAAAATAAATATATAAACAAACTTTATCTTATGAGCAAAATTGTCATCCATAATCTGCCGTCTACAATGATTGACTTGATTCATCAGCATTATTGCATATTATGATCATTATTATATAATACATATGATTATTAATATACTTACTAACAGTTCCATAATGAAAGAGGACAACTCAAAACAGATAGAAATATCAATGGATCAGAAATATTAAAATCTGAAGTGTAATCCCTGGCCAAATTGAACAGAAACAAAGCAGCAGGGCCAGATAGAATTGTAATAGAAATGCTAGTATTTAGATAATTTTGACACTGACAAAATAACAGACATGAGACACCAGAAGACCTAAGTAGATCCATTTTCATAGCACTGCCTAAGAAGCCAGCTACAAACTCCATTGGACAAGAACAGTGAGATTGCATTAAAGACACAGGAACAAGGAATACAATAATAATGGTCAGATGGATATCAGAAAGAGCAATACAAATGCAGAAGGATATATACCTATGTTTTATAGATTATGCAAAAGCATTTGATAAAGTATGTCACAGAGAACTGATGGAACTGCTAGGTAAGCATGATATATTTGGGAAGGATATTAGAATAAGCCAGAACTTACACTAGGAGCAAACCACTTGCATAAAAATAGAAAATGAATTAAGTACACAGAAATAAAAAGGGACGTAAGACAAGGATATGTCTTCTTAATCAGACTTATTTAATCGTTATGTTGAAGCAATCCTGAGAGAAATACATGGATTCATTATTGGCAGCCAAAATCTTAACCAAAAAATTATAAAAATAATAATTTCTATTTGATTGCCTGATTAAATATATGAAAATCAATTTGATCCACTAATTAATTTGGTCACAATTAATACATAATTTTTTTCTATATAATTTTCAAGATTAGCAAATTCAATTCTATTTTTTTTTTTTAATCAAATATTTATTTGTTCACACACATCTGTTGTGCTATTTCTGCCTGAAACAGATGATGACCTGTCTCTTTTTATTAAGAATTTAAGCCACTGTAAATTTTTAAGGTTGATACATCCAGATAAGTGGTCCAGATTGCTAGGGAATGGGTGTTTTCGTTTTATTGAGTTACCATCTCTTGATAGATGGTCAACCAAGACTGAAGACTTTCCAAATTTTCTTCTACTCAATTTCACAAAATTTAAGTCAATTCACGCCATTCCCAACAATGCCATATGCTAAAATTGTCTCTACAGGCTGATACTATTCAGGTCATTATTTATTTGCTACAACAATGTTTTTCAGAGTTAGTTCCATTTTCTGTCTTAAAATTCACAGAAAATTACTCGAGTGATATAATTTTAAATATTAAACTATTTTTATCTATGCAGACATTATTTTCCATAGTTTAAGTTCATAATGATTTTAATCTAGTCCCTTCCCTGACCATCTTTCTTCATGAAATCAGGATGAAAGAAGAAACTCTTGAATACAGACTTTGTAAAGTCAATTCGGCAAACAAGATACTAGCATTTAACAGGAAAAACATTGAAATAACTACAAAGGAATACTTTTAAGTTTAAGTTCTATGATTGTAGTTCAGAGGGATTACAATGGGCAAGGACCAGAATGGATGAAATTTCTAGAAAGTCTTTTTACTTGCGTGTATTGTAGTGTTTTGGAAAAGACGACATCCAAGCCAAAATGAGAATCGGCTGAATCAATGCTGACTAATTGGAATGCAGCATGGTAAAATCCAAAATCTCGGCATGAAGATTTCTCACCTTCACTTTTATCAGATGACTCTTCTGGAAATAAAGGGGTTAAGATTATACCTTATTCACATATAAATCAATGCCTATCTATCATATATATATATATATATATATATATATATATATATATATATATATATATATATATATATATATGTGTGTGTGTGTGTGTGCAGATATGTAGAAAAATAGGAAAGAACATGTTAGGTAAATAATCCAGAGTTCTTTAGTATCTTTGTTTTTATTTTTAAAAACCATTGCTCCACACAGAAGTACAGCTTAAATTATTTTTTAAAAAATAATTATAATATATAAGGTTGGTGCAAAAATAATGTCGTTTTCTCACATGTTACTATGTGAGAAAACGACATTATTTTTGCACCAACCTAATATATTATTTATTTAAAAATATGATTCCAACATGCTACATAAGAGTTCTCATGTTTCAAAACAAGAGCCGAAAACTTCAATATAATTATTTATGCTCTACTTTTGTATCGAGCACTATTTTTTAAAAATAACAAAAATACTAAAGAACTTTGGATTATTTACCTAACCAGTTCTTTCCTATTTTCTATATATTTTCACATACATATACATATGTGTGTGTGTGTGTGTGTGTGTGTGTGTGTGTGTGTGTGTGTTTTGGCAGCAATCCCTCTTTTATGCAAATTTCATTAAAAACAACTGACAAGATACTGGGGTTAATTTTTTTTTATTTAATTTTTCATGCAATTATATAATTTTTTTCTTTCTTGGATGTAAATTATATAAAAATTGTCCCAATGTTTTATATATCTGAGCACTTTCGGCTACACATTTAGTCATTATCAAGGCTGAATTTTATTTTTACTTTTAACTGAATAACTGAATGTATGGATTGTTTTATCTAGAGTTATAGGAATATTTATTACCCAAACATGGTCAGTACATTATAGTTGATGTTATTGAGTGTTGGTATTTTCTTTTTTATTAATAATGCTTCCATCATATTTAGCCTTTTTTTTTTTATATATACTCATTGATACAAATAAGTTCCAATGAGAGAAAAGTGTGTATATTAAAAAGAGAGAAACCACAAATGTTTTTGGTTGTAATGTTGATTTTTTTAAAAATATATTATGCTTTATTTTCCATAATTTTGCAACATGGGTTTTCGGTTTTGCAACCTTTCATCATTGAAATTAAATTCTTGGGTGAATTTGATTTTTGGATGTAAGTTTGAAGTAGAGTGTGGAACCCCATAAGGATTTCCAGAAAATGACAATCATCTAAGCAATTTTTCCAAGATTTAGTGAAGTGGGATTTTATATCTTCCCCCATATATTTGTTCTATCTTTTCCTCTAGGTAAGTTAATGTTAGGGTGGCATATGTTGGTGCCATTTTTGTTCCCATTGCGGTACCTAGGGTTTGGATATAGTTTTTGTTGTCAAATTCAAAAGTGTTATTGTTTAGAATTAAGTCTATACTATCAATAATGAATTCTTTAATGAATCTGGGATGCAGTGTTTATTGATGCTTTTCAATCCAGAATAAGATTGTCTTTTTACCCAATTCATGGGGTATGTTGCTATATAGGCTACTGATGCCAAATTTGACATAAGTGTTCCCAGAGCTACTTTTTGTGGTATGGAGCTAATGAAGTGAATATTGTCTTTGATGTAGCTTCTGATCTGTAAATGGTTGTAATATTGTGTCTATTAGGTTACTGAGTTTGATAGTTGGACAGGCTGATCTTGCTACCATGGGTCTGAATGTAAGGTCACTGGGGTTTGAGATGCTAATGTGTGTGTGTGTGTGTGTGTGTGTGTGTGTGTGTGTGTATATATATATATATATATATATATATATATATATATATATATAAAATGCTAACATATGTGTATGTATGTTTGTGTACGGCAATGAGTGAATGTGCATGTATGTATGTTTGCATAAGTATGAGTGGTGTTCTGACGACAATTTTTCCTCCAACTACCATAAAACGCTGATATGAGCAACCATGTATAAATCCAAAATTCAAAAATTAATCAGTTTGTCTGATGATCACAAATAGCATGAGACTGAGGGTCACTGACTAACATCAATCCAACTAAATATGTTAGCTCTATTACTGATATTGAGCGCTTTCCAATAAGTACTGTGTTATGTGTGTGCCTGTAGTGATAGGAATGTTTTCTTATTTTCTCAACACAGTCAGCACATTGTGGCCCAGGTCATAGTTGATGTTATTCAGTGGTTGCTTTTTTATTTTTATTATTAATGCTTCCATTATTTTTAACCAATTTTTGCATGTAGATGAGCCTATTATGGTCATATTTTCTACAAACATGTTGGTATGGAGGAAGCATGGTGGAGTAATGGATAGCATCTTGGATTGAGGAATCAGAGAGCTTCAAATTCCACTCGAATCTATTACATTCACTTATGTGCTAATACCCTTGAGAAAGGTATGAATCCTCTTCTCCACCCAGCTATGGGTAAATAGCAGGACAGACCAGGTTCTATAGCCTTGGATAGTAATTGGTCTACCACAAAAAGAAATGGCAACATACTGCAGGGAAAAAAAAAATCTGCATCGTCAGTTATGTATTTAAAGATACATGATTGCCTAAGCATGTATTATGTATGACACACAACTGACTGCTGTTGGTATGGTGTGGATAGAATTTGATAGGTTTCTGTGTGTGTTTAAATGGGTCCTAATTGAGCTATGATCTGAGAGATATAATGTGAGTCTTCCTGATAAGCATGTAGTGGTATGTCCAATATAATTATTAAATTCTAATTGCATGAATACAAGAAAAATTTAATAAAAAGCTTAATCACAGTAACTTATCCGTCATCTTTAATGAAACTTGTATAAAAGAGGGATTGCTACCCAAACACACACTTGGGAAAATGATTTATAATTTTTTTTATATATCAAAAACAATTTTAGGGGCAGAAAGATTACTAAGTAAAAAACTTTTTGTGTGACATATTTTGTCCCTTAGGACTTCATTGGACTAAATACATGTTTATGTTGATGCGACTACACATCTGCATGAAGGAGAGGGGGCCACTGGGAAAATTTTTTTTTTTTTTAATTTAACAGATGTTTTGCATATATAATCTAGCCAATTTCATTTAAATAATTTTCCTTTTTGTTTATGGTTACATCACTTTTGCAATTAAGTATCCTACATTGTGATAATAGATCTGCCAAGAATGATGAAACGTAAGAATTTGCATGCAAATTTGCAGTGGATGAACTAGTGATTAAAACACTTTCGAACATTTTTGTCTTAGTAAATTGCTATCAATATAATTGTTATATATATTTTAATTAAAAGGCTTAATAATATGCAATAAATATTATTATTGTTATTATTATTGTTGTTTGACCTGTCATCAGCCTCCTATATCTACACAAACACATACCAATGTATATGTGTGTGATAAAAATATATTATTAAGGTATGGTATATTTATGGTTAAAATTACTCAGGATCAGGGAGAAAGAGAGCGTGTGTAAATTCATAAGAGTAAATATATGAGGTGAAGATAGTTTCGTGCAATCTTCATGGCCTGAAGATTGCATTTTAATACCACATGGTGTTGACCTCAGTGTTCAAGCTCTCTCTCTTATATCTATATATATATAT
>CAWVQA010000677.1:0-76002 GCA_963932145.1 Acanthosepion lycidas | reverse complement strand
TCTAGCTGCAAGGGAAATGCCTTAAATTGCCGTTTGAAGCTTCAACTTTGGGTTCCCAGTTCACGACATTTGGGTATCGTAAAAAAAAGTCGATTAAGATTTGTCATTTTTGGTAGTGATTTTATTCGCCTATTAGATGCACAATGAGTTGGAGAATCTGATAAACCCCACTTCCGGTAGTCTAGCTGCAAGAGAAATGCCTTAAATTGCCGTTTGAAGCTTCAACTTTGGGTTCCCAGTTCACGACATTTGGGTATCGTAAAAAAAAGTCGATTAAGATTTGTCATTTTTGGTAGTGATTTTATTCGCCTATTAGATGCACAATGAGTTGGAGAATCTGATAAACCCCACTTCCGGTAGCCTAGCTGCAAGAGAAATGCCTTAAATTGCCGTTTGAAGCTTCAACTTTGGGTTCCCAGTTCACGACATTTGGGTATCGTAAAAAAAAGTCGATTAAGATTTGTCATTTTTGGTAGTGATTTTATTCGCCTATTAGATGCACAATGAGTTGGAGAATCTGATAAACCCCACTTCCGGTAGTCTAGCTGCAAGGGAAATGCCTTAAATTGCCGTTTGAAGCTTCAACTTTGGGTTCCCAGTTCACGACATTTGGGTATCGTAAAAAAAAGTCGATTAAGATTTGTCATTTTTGGTAGTGATTTTATTCGCCTATTAGATGCACAATGAGTTGGAGAATCTGATAAACCCCACTTCCGGTAGTCTAGCTGCAAGAGAAATGCCTTAAATTGCCGTTTGAAGCTTCAACTTTGGGTTCCCAGTTCACGACATTTGGGTATCGTAAAAAAAAGTCGATTAAGATTTGTCATTTTTGGTAGTGATTTTATTCGCCTATTAGATGCACAATGAGTTGGAGAATCTGATAAACCCCACTTCCGGTAGCCTAGCTGCAAGGGAAATGCCTTAAATTGCCGTTTGAAGCTTCAACTTTGGGTTCCCAGTTCACGACATTTGGGTATCGTAAAAAAAAGTCGATTAAGATTTGTCATTTTTGGTAGTGATTTTATTCGCCTATTAGATGCACAATGAGTTGGAGAATCTGATAAACCCCACTTCCGGTAGTCTAGCTGAGAGAAAGAAATGCCTTAAATTGCCGTTTGAAGCTTCAACTTTGGGTTCCCAGTTCACGACATTTGGGTATCGTAAAAAAAAGTCGATTAAGATTTGTCATTTTTGGTAGTGATTTTATTCGCCTATTAGATGCACAATGAGTTGGAGAATCTGATAAACCCCACTTCCGGTAGTCTAGCTGCAAGAGAAATGCCTTAAATTGCCGTTTGAAGCTTCAACTTTGGGTTCCCAGTTCACGACATTTGGGTATCGTAAAAAAAAGTCGATTAAGATTTGTCATTTTTGGTAGTGATTTTATTCGCCTATTAGATGCACAATGAGTTGGAGAATCTGATAAACCCCACTTCCGGTAGTCTAGCTGCAAGAGAAATGCCTTAAATTGCCGTTTGAAGCTTCAACTTTGGGTTCCCAGTTCACGACATTTGGGTATCGTAAAAAAAAGTCGATTAAGATTTGTCATTTTTGGTAGTGATTTTATTCGCCTATTAGATGCACAATGAGTTGGAGAATCTGATAAACCCCACTTCCGGTAGTCTAGCTGCAAGGGAAATGCCTTAAATTGCCGTTTGAAGCTTCAACTTTGGGTTCCCAGTTCACGACATTTGGGTATCGTAAAAAAAAGTCGATTAAGATTTGTCATTTTTGGTAGTGATTTTATTCGCCTATTAGATGCACAATGAGTTGGAGAATCTGATAAACCCCACTTCCGGTAGTCTAGCTGCAAGAGAAATGCCTTAAATTGCCGTTTGAAGCTTCAACTTTGGGTTCCCAGTTCACGACATTTGGGTATCGTAAAAAAAAGTCGATTAAGATTTGTCATTTTTGGTAGTGATTTTATTCGCCTATTAGATGCACAATGAGTTGGAGAATCTGATAAACCCCACTTCCGGTAGTCTAGCAGCAAGGGAAATGCCTTAAATTGCCGTTTGAAGCTTCAACTTTGGGTTCCCAGTTCACGACATTTGGGTATCGTAAAAAAAAGTCGATTAAGATTTGTCATTTTTGGTAGTGATTTTATTCGCCTATTAGATGCACAATGAGTTGGAGAATCTGATAAACCCCACTTCCGGTAGTCTAGCTGCAAGAGAAATGCCTTAAATTGCCGTTTGAAGCTTCAACTTTGGGTTCCCAGTTCACGACATTTGGGTATCGTAAAAAAAAGTCGATTAAGATTTGTCATTTTTGGTAGTGATTTTATTCGCCTATTAGATGCACAATGAGTTGGAGAATCTGATAAACCCCACTTCCGGTAGTCTAGCTGCAAGGGAAATGCCTTAAATTGCCGTTTGAAGCTTCAACTTTGGGTTCCCAGTTCACGACATTTGGGTATCGTAAAAAAAAGTCGATTAAGATTTGTCATTTTTGGTAGTGATTTTATTCGCCTATTAGATGCACAATGAGTTGGAGAATCTGATAAACCCCACTTCCGGTAGTCTAGCTGCAAGAGAAATGCCTTAAATTGCCGTTTGAAGCTTCAACTTTGGGTTCCCAGTTCACGACATTTGGGTATCGTAAAAAAAAGTCGATTAAGATTTGTCATTTTTGGTAGTGGTTTTATTCGCCTATTAGATGCACAATGAGTTGGAGAATCTGATAAACCCCACTTCCGGTAGTCTAGCTGCAAGGGAAATGCCTTAAATTGCCGTTTGAAGCTTCAACTTTGGGTTCCCAGTTCACGACATTTGGGTATAGTAAAAAAAAGTCGATTAAGATTTGTCATTTTTGGTAGTGATTTTATTCGCCTATTAGATGCACAATGAGTTGGAGAATCTGATAAACCCCACTTCCGGTAGCCTAGCTGCAAGAGAAATGCCTTAAATTGCCGTTTGAAGCTTCAACTTTGGGTTCCCAGTTCACGACATTTGGGTATCGTAAAAAAAAGTCGATTAAGATTTGTCATTTTTGGTAGTGATTTTATTCGCCTATTAGATGCACAATGAGTTGGAGAATCTGATAAACCCCACTTCCGGTAGTCTAGCTGCAAGGGAAATGCCTTAAATTGCCGTTTGAAGCTTCAACTTTGGGTTCCCAGTTCACGACATTTGGGTATCGTAAAAAAAAGTCGATTAAGATTTGTCATTTTTGGTAGTGATTTTATTCGCCTATTAGATGCACAATGAGTTGGAGAATCTGATAAACCCCACTTCCGGTAGTCTAGCTGCAAGAGAAATGCCTTAAATTGCCGTTTGAAGCTTCAACTTTGGGTTCCCAGTTCACGACATTTGGGTATCGTAAAAAAAAGTCGATTAAGATTTGTCATTTTTGGTAGTGATTTTATTCGCCTATTAGATGCACAATGAGTTGGAGAATCTGATAAACCCCACTTCCGGTAGTCTAGCTGCAAGGGAAATGCCTTAAATTGCCGTTTGAAGCTTCAACTTTGGGTTCCCAGTTCACGACATTTGGGTATCGTAAAAAAAAGTCGATTAAGATTTGTCATTTTTGGTAGTGATTTTATTCGCCTATTAGATGCACAATGAGTTGGAGAATCTGATAAACCCCACTTCCGGTAGCCTAGCTGCAAGAGAAATGCCTTAAATTGCCGTTTGAAGCTTCAACTTTGGGTTCCCAGTTCACGACATTTGGGTATCGTAAAAAAAAGTCGATTAAGATTTGTCATTTTTGGTAGTGATTTTATTCGCCTATTAGATGCACAATGAGTTGGAGAATCTGATAAACCCCACTTCCGGTAGTCTAGCTGCAAGGGAAATGCCTTAAATTGCCGTTTGAAGCTTCAACTTTGGGTTCCCAGTTCACGACATTTGGGTATCGTAAAAAAAAAGTCGATTAAGATTTGTCATTTTTGGTAGTGATTTTATTCGCCTATTAGATGCACAATGAGTTGGAGAATCTGATAAACCCCACTTCCGGTAGTCTAGCTGCAAGAGAAATGCCTTAAATTGCCGTTTGAAGCTTCAACTTTGGGTTCCCAGTTCACGACATTTGGGTATCGTAAAAAAAAGTCGATTAAGATTTGTCATTTTTGGTAGTGATTTTATTCGCCTATTAGATGCACAATGAGTTGGAGAATCTGATAAACCCCACTTCCGGTAGTCTAGCTGCAAGGGAAATGCCTTAAATTGCCGTTTGAAGCTTCAACTTTGGGTTCCCAGTTCACGACATTTGGGTATCGTAAAAAAAAGTCGATTAAGATTTGTCATTTTTGGTAGTGATTTTATTCGCCTATTAGATGCACAATGAGTTGGAGAATCTGATAAACCCCACTTCCGGTAGTCTAGCTGCAAGAGAAATGCCTTAAATTGCCGTTTGAAGCTTCAACTTTGGGTTCCCAGTTCACGACATTTGGGTATCGTAAAAAAAAGTCGATTAAGATTTGTCATTTTTGGTAGTGATTTTATTCGCCTATTAGATGCACAATGAGTTGGAGAATCTGATAAACCCCACTTCCGGTAGCCTAGCTGCAAGGGAAATGCCTTAAATTGCTGTTTGAAGCTTCAACTTTGGGTTCCCAGTTCACGACATTTGGGTATCGTAAAAAAAAGTCGATTAAGATTTGTCATTTTTGGTAGTGATTTTATTCGCCTATTAGATGCACAATGAGTTGGAGAATCTGATAAACCCCACTTCCGGTAGCCTAGCTGCAAGGGAAATGCCTTAAATTGCCGTTTGAAGCTTCAACTTTGGGTTCCCAGTTCACGTTATTTGGGTATCGTAAAAAAAAGTCGATTAAGATTTGTCATTTTTGGTAGTGATTTTATTCGCCTATTAGATGCACAATGAGTTGGAGAATCTGATAAACCCCACTTCCGGTAGCCTAGCTGCAAGGGAAATGCCTTAAATTGCCGTTTGAAGCTTCAACTTTGGGTTCCCAGTTCACGACATTTGGGTATCGTAAAAAAAAGTCGATTAAGATTTGTCATTTTTGGTAGTGATTTTATTCGCCTATTAGATGCACAATGAGTTGGAGAATCTGATAAACCCCACTTCCGGTAGTCTAGCTGCAAGAGAAATGCCTTAAATTGCCGTTTGAAGCTTCAACTTTGGGTTCCCAGTTCACGACATTTGGGTATCGTAAAAAAAAGTCGATTAAGATTTGTCATTTTTGGTAGTGATTTTATTCGCCTATTAGATGCACAATGAGTTGGAGAATCTGATAAACCCCACTTCCGGTATCCTAGCTGCAAGGGAAATGCCTTAAATTGCCGTTTGAAGCTTCAACTTTGGGTTCCCAGTTCACGACATTTGGGTATCGTAAAAAAAAGTCGATTAAGATTTGTCATTTTTGGTAGTGATTTTATTCGCCTATTAGATGCACAATGAGTTGGAGAATCTGATAAACCCCACTTCCGGTAGTCTAGCTGCAAGAGAAATGCCTTAAATTGCCGTTTGAAGCTTCAACTTTGGGTTCCCAGTTCACGACATTTGGGTATCGTAAAAAAAAGTCGATTAAGATTTGTCATTTTTGGTAGTGATTTTATTCGCCTATTAGATGCACAATGAGTTGGAGAATCTGATAAACCCCACTTCCGGTAGCCTAGCTGCAAGGGAAATGCCTTAAATTGCCGTTTGAAGCTTCAACTTTGGGTTCCCAGTTCACGTTATTTGGGTATCGTAAAAAAAAGTCGATTAAGATTTGTCATTTTTGGTAGTGATTTTATTCGCCTATTAGATGCACAATGAGTTGGAGAATCTGATAAACCCCACTTCCGGTAGCCTAGCTGCAAGAGAAATGCCTTAAATTGCCGTTTGAAGCTTCAACTTTGGGTTCCCAGTTCACGTTATTTGGGTATCGTAAAAAAAAGTCGATTAAGATTTGTCATTTTTGGTAGTGATTTTATTCGCCTATTAGATGCACAATGAGTTGGAGAATCTGATAAACCCCACTTCCGGTAGCCTAGCTGCAAGGGAAATGCCTTAAATTGCCGTTTGAAGCTTCAACTTTGGGTTCCCAGTTCACGACATTTGGGTATCGTAAAAAAAAGTCGATTAAGATTTGTCATTTTTGGTAGTGATTTTATTCGCCTATTAGATGCACAATGAGTTGGAGAATCTGATAAACCCCACTTCCGGTAGTCTAGCTGCAAGAGAAATGCCTTAAATTGCCGTTTGAAGCTTCAACTTTGGGTTCCCAGTTCACGACATTTGGGTATCGTAAAAAAAAGTCGATTAAGATTTGTCATTTTTGGTAGTGATTTTATTCGCCTATTAGATGCACAATGAGTTGGAGAATCTGATAAACCCCACTTCCGGTAGTCTAGCTGCAAGAGAAATGCCTTAAATTGCCGTTTGAAGCTTCAACTTTGGGTTCCCAGTTCACGACATTTGGATATCGTAAAAAAAAGTCGATTAAGATTTGTCATTTTTGGTAGTGATTTTATTCGCCTATTAGATGCACAATGAGTTGGAGAATCTGATAAACCCCACTTCCGGTAGCCTAGCTGCAAGGGAAATGCCTTAAATTGCCGTTTGAAGCTTCAACTTTGGGTTCCCAGTTCACGTTATTTGGGTATCGTAAAAAAAAGTCGATTAAGATTTGTCATTTTTGGTAGTGATTTTATTCGCCTATTAGATGCACAATGAGTTGGAGAATCTGATAAACCCCACTTCCGGTAGCCTAGCTGCAAGAGAAATGCCTTAAATTGCCGTTTGAAGCTTCAACTTTGGGTTCCCAGTTCACGTTATTTGGGTATCGTAAAAAAAAGTCGATTAAGATTTGTCATTTTTGGTAGTGATTTTATTCGCCTATTAGATGCACAATGAGTTGGAGAATCTGATAAACCCCACTTCCGGTAGCCTAGCTGCAAGAGAAATGCCTTAAATTGCCGTTTGAAGCTTCAACTTTGGGTTCCCAGTTCACGTTATTTGGGTATCGTAAAAAAAAGTCGATTAAGATTTGTCATTTTTGGTAGTGATTTTATTCGCCTATTAGATGCACAATGAGTTGGAGAATCTGATAAACCCCACTTCCGGTAGTCTAGCTGCAAGAGAAATGCCTTAAATTGCCGTTTGAAGCTTCAACTTTGGGTTCCCAGTTCACGACATTTGGGTATCGTAAAAAAAAGTCGATTAAGATTTGTCATTTTTGGTAGTGATTTTATTCGCCTATTAGATGCACAATGAGTTGGAGAATCTGATAAACCCCACTTCCGGTAGCCTAGCTGCAAGAGAAATGCCTTAAATTGCCGTTTGAAGCTTCAACTTTGGGTTCCCAGTTCACGACATTTGGATATCGTAAAAAAAAGTCGATTAAGATTTGTCATTTTTGGTAGTGATTTTATTCGCCTATTAGATGCACAATGAGTTGGAGAATCTGATAAAACCCACTTCCGGTAGTCTAGCTGCAAGAGAAATGCCTTAAATTGCCGTTTGAAGCTTCAACTTTGGGTTCCCAGTTCACGACATTTGGGTATCGTAAAAAAAAGTCGATTAAGATTTGTCATTTTTGGTAGTGATTTTATTCGCCTATTAGATGCACAATGAGTTGGAGAATCTGATAAACCCCACTTCCGGTAGCCTAGCTGCAAGGGAAATGCCTTAAATTGCCGTTTGAAGCTTCAACTTTGGGTTCCCAGTTCACGTTATTTGGGTATCGTAAAAAAAAGTCGATTAAGATTTGTCATTGTTGGTAGTGATTTTATTCGCCTATTAGATGCACAATGAGTTGGAGAATCTGATAAACCCCACTTCCGGTAGTCTAGCTGCAAGAGAAATGCCTTAAATTGCCGTTTGAAGCTTCAACTTTGGGTTCCCAGTTCACGTTATTTGGGTATCGTAAAAAAAAGTCGATTAAGATTTGTCATTTTTGGTAGTGATTTTATTCGCCTATTAGATGCACAATGAGTTGGAGAATCTGATAAACCCCACTTCCGGTAGTCTAGCTGCAAGAGAAATGCCTTAAATTGCCGTTTGAAGCTTCAACTTTGGGTTCCCAGTTCACGACATTTGGGTATCGTAAAAAAAAGTCGATTAAGATTTGTCATTTTTGGTAGTGATTTTATTCGCCTATTAGATGCACAATGAGTTGGAGAATCTGATAAACCCCACTTCCGGTAGCCTAGCTGCAAGAGAAATGCCTTAAATTGCCGTTTGAAGCTTCAACTTTGGGTTCCCAGTTCACGACATTTGGATATCGTAAAAAAAAGTCGATTAAGATTTGTCATTTTTGGTAGTGATTTTATTCGCCTATTAGATGCACAATGAGTTGGAGAATCTGATAAAACCCACTTCCGGTAGTCTAGCTGCAAGAGAAATGCCTTAAATTGCCGTTTGAAGCTTCAACTTTGGGTTCCCAGTTCACGACATTTGGGTATCGTAAAAAAAAGTC
The DNA here is from genome assembly GCA_963932145.1 of Acanthosepion lycidas. Taxonomy (NCBI): domain Eukaryota; kingdom Metazoa; phylum Mollusca; class Cephalopoda; order Sepiida; family Sepiidae; genus Acanthosepion; species Acanthosepion lycidas. The sequence continues at coordinate 67,628 of CAWVQA010000677.1, read as the reverse complement.
GATTAAGATTTGTCATTTTTGGTAGTGATTTTATTCGCCTATTAGATGCACAATGAGTTGGAGAATCTGATAAACCCCACTTCCGGTAGCCTAGCTGCAAGGGAAATGCCTTAAATTGCCGTTTGAAGCTTCAACTTTGGGTTCCCAGTTCACGTTATTTGGGTATCGTAAAAAAAAGTCGATTAAGATTTGTCATTTTTGGTAGTGATTTTATTCGCCTATTAGATGCACAATGAGTTGGAGAATCTGATAAACCCCACTTCCGGTAGCCTAGCTGCAAGGGAAATGCCTTAAATTGCCGTTTGAAGCTTCAACTTTGGGTTCCCAGTTCACGACATTTGGGTATCGTAAAAAAAAGTCGATTAAGATTTGTCATTTTTGGTAGTGATTTTATTCGCCTATTAGATGCACAATGAGTTGGAGAATCTGATAAACCCCACTTCCGGTAGTCTAGCTGCAAGAGAAATGCCTTAAATTGCCGTTTGAAGCTTCAACTTTGGGTTCCCAGTTCACGACATTTGGGTATCGTAAAAAAAAGTCGATTAAGATTTGTCATTTTTGGTAGTGATTTTATTCGCCTATTAGATGCACAATGAGTTGGAGAATCTGATAAACCCCACTTCCGGTAGCCTAGCTGCAAGGGAAATGCCTTAAATTGCCGTTTGAAGCTTCAACTTTGGGTTCCCAGTTCACGTTATTTGGGTATCGTAAAAAAAAGTCGATTAAGATTTGTCATTTTTGGTAGTGATTTTATTCGCCTATTAGATGCACAATGAGTTGGAGAATCTGATAAACCCCACTTCCGGTAGTCTAGCTGCAAGTGAAATGCCTTAAATTGCCGTTTGAAGCTTCAACTTTGGGTTCCCAGTTCACGACATTTGGGTATCGTAAAAAAAAGTCGATTAAGATTTGTCATTTTTGGTAGTGATTTTATTCGCCTATTAGATGCACAATGAGTTGGAGAATCTGATAAACCCCACTTCCGGTAGCCTAGCTGCAAGGGAAATGCCTTAAATTGCCGTTTGAAGCTTCAACTTTGGGTTCCCAGTTCACGTTATTTGGGTATCGTAAAAAAAAGTCGATTAAGATTTGTCATTTTTGGTAGTGATTTTATTCGCCTATTAGATGCACAATGAGTTGGAGAATCTGATAAACCCCACTTCCGGTAGCCTAGCTGCAAGAGAAATGCCTTAAATTGCCGTTTGAAGCTTCAACTTTGGGTTCCCAGTTCACGTTATTTGGGTATCGTAAAAAAAAGTCGATTAAGATTTGTCATTTTTGGTAGTGATTTTATTCGCCTATTAGATGCACAATGAGTTGGAGAATCTGATAAACCCCACTTCCGGTAGCCTAGCTGCAAGAGAAATGCCTTAAATTGCCGTTTGAAGCTTCAACTTTGGGTTCCCAGTTCACGTTATTTGGGTATCGTAAAAAAAAGTCGATTAAGATTTGTCATTTTTGGTAGTGATTTTATTCGCCTATTAGATGCACAATGAGTTGGAGAATCTGATAAACCCCACTTCCGGTAGCCTAGCTGCAAGAGAAATGCCTTAAATTGCCGTTTGAAGCTTCAACTTTGGGTTCCCAGTTCACGTTATTTGGGTATCGTAAAAAAAAGTCGATTAAGATTTGTCATTTTTGGTAGTGATTTTATTCGCCTATTAGATGCACAATGAGTTGGAGAATCTGATAAACCCCACTTCCGGTAGCCTAGCTGCAAGGGAAATGCCTTAAATTGCCGTTTGAAGCTTCAACTTTGGGTTCCCAGTTCACGACATTTGGGTATCGTAAAAAAAAGTCGATTAAGATTTGTCATTTTTGGTAGTGATTTTATTCGCCTATTAGATGCACAATGAGTTGGAGAATCTGATAAACCCCACTTCCGGTAGTCTAGCTGCAAGAGAAATGCCTTAAATTGCCGTTTGAAGCTTCAACTTTGGGTTCCCAGTTCACGACATTTGGGTATCGTAAAAAAAAGTCGATTAAGATTTGTCATTTTTGGTAGTGATTTTATTCGCCTATTAGATGCACAATGAGTTGGAGAATCTGATAAACCCCACTTCCGGTAGTCTAGCTGCAAGAGAAATGCCTTAAATTGCCGTTTGAAGCTTCAACTTTGGGTTCCCAGTTCACGACATTTGGGTATCGTAAAAAAAAGTCGATTAAGATTTGTCATTTTTGGTAGTGATTTTATTCGCCTATTAGATGCACAATGAGTTGGAGAATCTGATAAACCCCACTTCCGGTAGCATAGCTGCAAGGGAAATGCCTTAAATTGCCGTTTGAAGCTTCAACTTTGGGTTCCCAGTTCACGACATTTGGGTATCGTAAAAAAAAGTCGATTAAGATTTGTCATTTTTGGTAGTGATTTTATTCGCCTATTAGATGCACAATGAGTTGGAGAATCTGATAAACCCCACTTCCGGTAGTCTAGCTGCAAGAGAAATGCCTTAAATTGCCGTTTGAAGCTTCAACTTTGGGTTCCCAGTTCACGACATTTGGGTATCGTAAAAAAAAGTCGATTAAGATTTGTCATTTTTGGTAGTGATTTTATTCGCCTATTAGATGCACAATGAGTTGGAGAATCTGATAAACCCCACTTCCGGTAGCCTAGCTGCAAGGGAAATGCCTTAAATTGCCGTTTGAAGCTTCAACTTTGGGTTCCCAGTTCACGTTATTTGGGTATCGTAAAAAAAAGTCGATTAAGATTTGTCATTTTTGGTAGTGATTTTATTCGCCTATTAGATGCACAATGAGTTGGAGAATCTGATAAACCCCACTTCCGGTAGCCTAGCTGCAAGAGAAATGCCTTAAATTGCCGTTTGAAGCTTCAACTTTGGGTTCCCAGTTCACGTTATTTGGGTATCGTAAAAAAAAGTCGATTAAGATTTGTCATTTTTGGTAGTGATTTTATTCGCCTATTAGATGCACAATGAGTTGGAGAATCTGATAAACCCCACTTCCGGTAGCCTAGCTGCAAGGGAAATGCCTTAAATTGCCGTTTGAAGCTTCAACTTTGGGTTCCCAGTTCACGACATTTGGGTATCGTAAAAAAAAGTCGATTAAGATTTGTCATTTTTGGTAGTGATTTTATTCGCCTATTAGATGCACAATGAGTTGGAGAATCTGATAAACCCCACTTCCGGTAGTCTAGCTGCAAGAGAAATGCCTTAAATTGCCGTTTGAAGCTTCAACTTTGGGTTCCCAGTTCACGACATTTGGGTATCGTAAAAAAAAGTCGATTAAGATTTGTCCTTTTTGGTAGTGATTTTATTCGCCTATTAGATGCACAATGAGTTGGAGAATCTGATAAACCCCACTTCCGGTAGCCTAGCTGCAAGGGAAATGCCTTAAATTGCCGTTTGAAGCTTCAACTTTGGGTTCCCAGTTCACGTTATTTGGGTATCGTAAAAAAAAGTCGATTAAGATTTGTCATTTTTGGTAGTGATTTTATTCGCCTATTAGATGCACAATGAGTTGGAGAATCTGATAAACCCCACTTCCGGTAGTCTAGCTGCAAGAGAAATGCCTTAAATTGCCGTTTGAAGCTTCAACTTTGGGTTCCCAGTTCACGACATTTGGGTATCGTAAAAAAAAGTCGATTAAGATTTGTCATTTTTGGTAGTGATTTTATTCGCCTATTAGATGCACAATGAGTTGGAGAATCTGATAAACCCCACTTCCGGTAGCCTAGCTGCAAGGGAAATGCCTTAAATTGCCGTTTGAAGCTTCAACTTTGGGTTCCCAGTTCAAGTTATTTGGGTATCGTAAAAAAAAGTCGATTAAGATTTGTCATTTTTGGTAGTGATTTTATTCGCCTATTAGATGCACAATGAGTTGGAGAATCTGATAAACCCCACTTCCGGTAGCCTAGCTGCAAGAGAAATGCCTTAAATTGCCGTTTGAAGCTTCAACTTTGGGTTCCCAGTTCACGTTATTTGGGTATCGTAAAAAAAAGTCGATTAAGATTTGTCATTTTTGGTAGTGATTTTATTCGCCTATTAGATGCACAATGAGTTGGAGAATCTGATAAACCCCACTTCCGGTAGCCTAGCTGCAACCGAAATGCCTTAAATTGCCGTTTGAAGCTTCAACTTTGGGTTCCCAGTTCACGTTATTTGGGTATCGTAAAAAAAAGTCGATTAAGATTTGTCATTTTTGGTAGTGATTTTATTCGCCTATTAGATGCACAATGAGTTGGAGAATCTGATAAACCCCACTTCCGGTAGCCTAGCTGCAAGAGAAATGCCTTAAATTGCCGTTTGAAGCTTCAACTTTGGGTTCCCAGTTCACGACATTTGGGTATCGTAAAAAAAAGTCGATTAAGATTTGTCATTTTTGGTAGTGATTTTATTCGCCTATTAGATGCACAATGAGTTGGAGAATCTGATAAACCCCACTTCCGGTAGTCTAGCTGCAAGAGAAATGCCTTAAATTGCCGTTTGAAGCTTCAACTTTGGGTTCCCAGTTCACGACATTTGGGTATCGTAAAAAAAAGTCGATTAAGATTTGTCATTTTTGGTAGTGATTTTATTCGCCTATTAGATGCACAATGAGTTGGAGAATCTGATAAACCCCACTTCCGGTAGCCTAGCTGCAAGGGAAATGCCTTAAATTGCCGTTTGAAGCTTCAACTTTGGGTTCCCAGTTCACGTTATTTGGGTATCGTAAAAAAAAGTCGATTAAGATTTGTCATTTTTGGTAGTGATTTTATTCGCCTATTAGATGCACAATGAGTTGGAGAATCTGATAAACCCCACTTCCGGTAGCCTAGCTGCAAGGGAAATGCCTTAAATTGCCGTTTGAAGCTACAACTTTGGGTTCCCAGTTCACGACATTTGGGTATCGTAAAAAAAAGTCGATTAAGATTTGTCATTTTTGGTAGTGATTTTATTCGCCTATTAGATGCACAATGAGTTGGAGAATCTGATAAACCCCACTTCCGGTAGTCTAGCTGCAAGAGAAATGGCTTAAATTGCCGTTTGAAGCTTCAACTTTGGCTTCCCAGTTCACGACATTTGGGTATCGTAAAAAAAAGTCGATTAAGATTTGTCATTTTTGGTAGTGATTTTATTCGCCTATTAGATGCACAATGAGTTGGAGAATCTGATAAACCGCACTTCCGGTAGTCTAGCTGCAAGAGAAATGCCTTAAATTGCCGTTTGAAGCTTCAACTTTGGGTTCCCAGTTCACGACATTTGGGTATCGTAAAAAAAAGTCGATTAAGATTTGTCATTTTTGGTAGTGATTTTATTCGCCTATTAGATGCACAATGAGTTGGAGAATCTGATAAACCCCACTTCCGGTAGCCTAGCTGCAAGGGAAATGCCTTAAATTGCCGTTTGAAGCTTCAACTTTGGGTTCCCAGTTCACGACATTTGGGTATCGTAAAAAAAAGTCGATTAAGATTTGTCATTTTTGGTAGTGATTTTATTCGCCTATTAGATGCACAATGAGTTGGAGAATCTGATAAACCCCACTTCCGGTAGTCTAGCTGCAAGAGAAATGCCTTAAATTGCCGTTTGAAGCTTCAACTTTGGGTTCCCAGTTCACGACATTTGGGTATCGTAAAAAAAAGTCGATTAAGATTTGTCATTTTTGGTAGTGATTTTATTCGCCTATTAGATGCACAATGAGTTGGAGAATCTGATAAACCCCACTTCCGGTAGCCTAGCTGCAAGGGAAATGCCTTAAATTGCCGTTTGAAGCTTCAACTTTGGGTTCCCAGTTCACGTTATTTGGGTATCGTAAAAAAAAGTCGATTAAGATTTGTCATTTTTGGTAGTGATTTTATTCGCCTATTAGATGCACAATGAGTTGGAGAATCTGATAAACCCCACTTCCGGTAGCCTAGCTGCAAGGGAAATGCCTTAAATTGCCGTTTGAAGCTTCAACTTTGGGTTCCCAGTTCACGACATTTGGGTATCGTAAAAAAAAGTCGATTAAGATTTGTCATTTTTGGTAGTGATTTTATTCGCCTATTAGATGCACAATGAGTTGGAGAATCTGATCAACCCCACTTCCGGTAGTCTAGCTGCAAGAGAAATGCCTTAAATTGCCTTTTGAAGCTTCAACTTTGGGTTCCCAGTTCACGACATTGGGTATCGTAAAAAAAAGTCGATTAAGATTTGTCATTTTTGGTAGTGATTTTATTCGCCTATTAGATGCACAATGAGTTGGAGAATCTGATAAACCCCACTTCCGGTAGCCTAGCTGCAAGGGAAATGCCTTAAATTGCCGTTTGAAGCTTCAACTTTGGGTTCCCAGTTCACGTTATTTGGGTATCGTAAAAAAAAGTCGATTAAGATTTGTCATTTTTGGTAGTGATTTTATTCGCCTATTAGATGCACAATGAGTTGGAGAATCTGATAAACCCCACTTCCGGTAGCCTAGCTGCAAGGGAAATGCCTTAAATTGCCGTTTGAAGCTTCAACTTTGGGTTCCCAGTTCACGTTATTTGGTTATCGTAAAAAAAAGTCGATTAAGATTTGTCATTTTTGGTAGTGATTTTATTCGCCTATTAGATGCACAATGAGTTGGAGAATCTGATAAACCCCACTTCCGGTAGCCTAGCTGCAAGGGAAATGCCTTAAATTGCCGTTTGAAGCTTCAACTTTGGGTTCCCAGTTCACGACATTTGGGTACCGTAAAAAAAAGTCGATTAAGATTTGTCATTTTTGGTAGTGATTTTATTCGCCTATTAGATGCACAATGAGTTGGAGAATCTGATAAACCCCACTTCCGGTAGTCTAGCTGCAAGAGAAATGCCTTAAATTGCCGTTTGAAGCTTCAACTTTGGGTTCCCAGTTCACGACATTTGGGTATCGTAAAAAAAAGTCGATTAAGATTTGTCATTTTTGGTAGTGATTTTATTCGCCTATTAGATGCACAATGAGTTGGAGAATCTGATAAACCCCACTTCCGGTAGCCTAGCTGCAAGGGAAATGCCTTAAATTGCCGTTTGAAGCTTCAACTTTGGGTTCCCAGTTCACGTTATTTGGGTATCGTAAAAAAAAGTCGATTAAGATTTGTCATTTTTGGTAGTGATTTTATTCGCCTATTAGATGCACAATGAGTTGGAGAATCTGATGAACCCCACTTCCGGTAGCCTAGCTGCAAGGGAAATGCCTTAAATTGCCGTTTGAAGCTTCAACTTTGGGTTCCCAATTCACGATATTTGGGTATCGTAAAAAAAAGTCGATTAAGATTTGTCATTTTTGGTAGTGATTTTATTCGCCTATTAGATGCACAATGAGTTGGAGAATCTGATAAACCCCACTTCCGGTAGCCTAGCTGCAAGAGAAATGCCTTAAATTGCCGTTTGAAGCTTCAACTTTGGGTTCCCAGTTCACGTTATTTGGGTATCGTAAAAAAAAGTCGATTAAGATTTGTCATTTTTGGTAGTGATTTTATTCGCCTATTAGATGCACAATGAGTTGGAGAATCTGATAAACCCCACTTCCGGTAGTCTAGCTGCAAGAGAAATGCCTTAAATTGCCGTTTGAAGCTTCAACTTTGGGTTCCCAGTTCACGACATTTGGGTATCGTAAAAAAAAGTCGATTAAGATTTGTCATTTTTGGTAGTGATTTTATTCGCCTATTAGATGCACAATGAGTTGGAGAATCTGATAAACCCCACTTCCGGTAGCCTAGCTGCAAGGGAAATGCCTTAAATTGCCGTTTGAAGCTTCAACTTTGGGTTCCCAGTTCACGACATTTGGGTATCGTAAAAAAAAGTCGATTAAGATTTGTCATTTTTGGTAGTGATTTTATTCGCCTATTAGATGCACAATGAGTTGGAGAATCTGATAAACCCCACTTCCGGTAGTCTAGCTGCAAGAGAAATGCCTTAAATTGCCGTTTGAAGCTTCAACTTTGGGTTCCCAGTTCACGACATTTGGGTATCGTAAAAAAAAGTCGATTAAGATTTGTCATTTTTGGTAGTGATTTTATTCGCCTATTAGATGCACAATGATTTGGAGAATCTGATAAACCCCACTTCCGGTAGCCTAGCTGCAAGGGAAATGCCTTAAATTGCCGTTTGAAGCTTCAACTTTGGGTTCCCAGTTCACGTTATTTGGGTATCGTAAAAAAAAGTCGATTAAGATTTGTCATTTTTGGTAGTGATTTTATTCGCCTATTAGATGCACAATGAGTTGGAGAATCTGATAAACCCCACTTCCGGTAGCCTAGCTGCAAGGGAAATGCCTTAAATTGCCGTTTGAAGCTTCAACTTTGGGTTCCCAGTTCACGACATTTGGGTATCGTAAAAAAAAGTCGATTAAGATTTGTCATTTTTGGTAGTGATTTTATTCGCCTATTAGATGCACAATGAGTTGGAGAATCTGATAAACCCCACTTCCGGTAGTCTAGCTGCAAGAGAAATGCCTTAAATTGCCTTTTGAAGCTTCAACTTTGGGTTCCCAGTTCACGACATTTGGGTATCGTAAAAAAAAGTCGATTAAGATTTGTCATTTTTGGTAGTGATTTTATTCGCCTATTAGATGCACAATGAGTTGGAGAATCTGATAAACCCCACTTCCGGTAGCCTAGCTGCAAGGGAAATGCCTTAAATTGCCGTTTGAAGCTTCAACTTTGGGTTCCCAGTTCACGTTATTTGGGTATCGTAAAAAAAAGTCGTTTAAGATTTGTCATTTTTGGTAGTGATTTTATTCGCCTATTAGATGCACAATGAGTTGGAGAATCTGATAAACCCCACTTCCGGTAGCCTAGCTGCAAGAGAAATGCCTTAAATTGCCGTTTGAAGCTTCAACTTTGGGTTCCCAGTTCACGTTATTTGGGTATCGTAAAAAAAAGTCGATTAAGATTTGTCATTTTTGGTAGTGATTTTATTCGCCTATTAGATGCACAATGAGTTGGAGAATCTGATAAACCCCACTTCCGGTAGCCTAGCTGCAAGGGAAATGCCTTAAATTGCCGTTTGAAGCTTCAACTTTGGGTTCCCAGTTCACGTTATTTGGTTATCGTAAAAAAAAGTCGATTAAGATTTGTCATTTTTGGTAGTGATTTTATTCGCCTATTAGATGCACAATGAGTTGGAGAATCTGATAAACCCCACTTCCGGTAGCCTAGCTGCAAGGGAAATGCCTTAAATTGCCGTTTGAAGCTTCAACTTTGGGTTCCCAGTTCACGACATTTGGGTAACGTAAAAAAAAGTCGATTAAGATTTGTCATTTTTGGTAGTGATTTTATTCGCCTATTAGATGCACAATGAGTTGGAGAATCTGATAAACCCCACTTCCGGTAGTCTAGCTGCAAGAGAAATGCCTTAAATTGCCGTTTGAAGCTTCAACTTTGGGTTCCCAGTTCACGACATTTGGGTATCGTAAAAAAAAGTCGATTAAGATTTGTCATTTTTGGTAGTGATTTTATTCGCCTATTAGATGCACAATGAGTTGGAGAATCTGATAAACCCCACTTCCGGTAGCCTAGCTGCAAGGGAAATGCCTTAAATTGCCGTTTGAAGCTTCAACTTTGGGTTCTCAGTTCACGTTATTTGGGTATCGTAAAAAAAAGTCGATTAAGATTTGTCATTTTTGGTAATGATTTTATTCGCCTATTAGATGCACAATGAGTTGGAGAATCTGATAAACCCCACTTCCGGTAGCCTAGCTGCAAGAGAAATGCCTTAAATTGCCGTTTGAAGCTTCAACTTTGGGTTCCCAGTTCACGTTATTTGGGTATCGTAAAAAAAAGTCGATTAAGATTTGTCATTTTTGGTAGTGATTTTATTCGCCTATTAGATGCACAATGAGTTGGAGAATCTGATAAACCCCACTTCCGGTAGCCTAGCTGCAAGAGAAATGCCTTAAATTGCCGTTTGAAGCTTCAACTTTGGGTTCCCAGTTCACGTTATTTGGGTATCGTAAAAAAAAGTCGATTAAGATTTGTCATTTTTGGTAGTGATTTTATTCGCCTATTAGATGCACAATGAGTTGGAGAATCTGATAAACCCCACTTCCGGTAGTCTAGCTGCAAGAGAAATGCCTTAAATTGCCGTTTGAAGCTTCAACTTTGGGTTCCCAGTTCACGTTATTTGGGTATCGTAAAAAAAAGTCGATTAAGATTTGTCATTTTTGGTAGTGATTTTATTCGCCTATTAGATGCACAATGAGTTGGAGAATCTGATAAACCCCACTTCCGGTAGCCTAGCTGCAAGGGAAATGCCTTAAATTGCCGTTTGAATCTTCAACTTTGGGTTCCCAGTTCACGACATTTGGGTATCGTAAAAAAAAGTCGATTAAGATTTGTCATTTTTGGTAGTGATTTTATTCGCCTATTAGATGCACAATGAGTTGGAGAATCTGATAAACCCCACTTCCGGTAGTCTAGCTGCAAGAGAAATGCCTTAAATTGCCGTTTGAAGCTTCAACTTTGGGTTCCCAGTTCACGACATTTGGGTATCGTAAAAAAAAGTCGATTAAGATTTGTCATTTTTGGTAGTGATTTTATTCGCCTATTAGATGCACAATGAGTTGGAGAATCTGATAAACCCCACTTCCGGTAGCCTAGTTGCAAGAGAAATGCCTTAAATTGCCGTTTGAAGCTTCAACTTTGGGTTCCCAGTTCACGACATTTGGGTATCGTAAAAAAAAGTCGATTAAGATTTGTCATTTTTGGTAGTGATTTTATTCGCCTATTAGATGCACAATGAGTTGGAGAATCTGATAAACCCCACTTCCGGTAGCCTAGCTGCAAGGGAAATGCCTTAAATTGCCGTTTGAAGCTTCAACTTTGGGTTCCCAGTTCACGTTATTTGGGTATCGTAAAAAAAAGTCGATTAAGATTTGTCATTTTTGGTAGTGATTTTATTCGCCTATTAGATGCACAATGAGTTGGAGAATCTGATAAACCCCACTTCCGGTAGCCTAGCTGCAAGAGAAATGCCTTAAATTGCCGTTTGAAGCTTCAACTTTGGGTTCCCAGTTCACGTTATTTGGGTATCGTAAAAAAAAGTCGATTAAGATTTGTCATTTTTGGTAGTGATTTTATTCGCCTATTAGATGCACAATGAGTTGGAGAATCTGATAAACCCCACTTCCGGTAGTCTAGCTGCAAGAGAAATGCCTTAAATTGCCGTTTGAAGCTTCAACTTTGGGTTCCCAGTTCACGACATTTGGGTATCGTAAAAAAAAGTCGATTAAGATTTGTCATTTTTGGTAGTGATTTTATTCGCCTATTAGATGCACAATGAGTTGGAGAATCTGATAAACCCCACTTCCGGTAGCCTAGCTGCAAGGGAAATGCCTTAAATTGCCGTTTGAAGCTTCAACTTTGGGTTCTCAGTTCACGTTATTTGGGTATCGTAAAAAAAAGTCGATTAAGATTTGTCATTTTTGGTAATGATTTTATTCGCCTATTAGATGCACAATGAGTTGGAGAATCTGATAAACCCCACTTCCGGTAGCCTAGCTGCAAGAGAAATGCCTTAAATTGCCGTTTGAAGCTTCAACTTTGGGTTCCCAGTTCACGTTATTTGGGTATCGTAAAAAAAAGTCGATTAAGATTTGTCATTTTTGGTAGTGATTTTATTCGCCTATTAGATGCACAATGAGTTGGAGAATCTGATAAACCCCACTTCCGGTAGCCTAGCTGCAAGAGAAATGCCTTAAATTGCCGTTTGAAGCTTCAACTTTGGGTTCCCAGTTCACGTTATTTGGGTATCGTAAAAAAAAGTCGATTAAGATTTGTCATTTTTGGTAGTGATTTTATTCGCCTATTAGATGCACAATGAGTTGGAGAATCTGATAAACCCCACTTCCGGTAGTCTAGCTGCAAGAGAAATGCCTTAAATTGCCGTTTGAAGCTTCAACTTTGGGTTCCCAGTTCACGTTATTTGGGTATCGTAAAAAAAAGTCGATTAAGATTTGTCATTTTTGGTAGTGATTTTATTCGCCTATTAGATGCACAATGAGTTGGAGAATCTGATAAACCCCACTTCCGGTAGCCTAGCTGCAAGGGAAATGCCTTAAATTGCCGTTTGAAGCTTCAACTTTGGGTTCCCAGTTCACGACATTTGGGTATCGTAAAAAAAAGTCGATTAAGATTTGTCATTTTTGGTAGTGATTTTATTCGCCTATTAGATGCACAATGAGTTGGAGAATCTGATAAACCCCACTTCCGGTAGCCTAGTTGCAAGAGAAATGCCTTAAATTGCCGTTTGAAGCTTCAACTTTGGGTTCCCAGTTCACGACATTTGGGTATCGTAAAAAAAAGTCGATTAAGATTTGTCATTTTTGGTAGTGATTTTATTCGCCTATTAGATGCACAATGAGTTGGAGAATCTGATAAACCCCACTTCCGGTAGCCTAGCTGCAAGGGAAATGCCTTAAATTGCCGTTTGAAGCTTCAACTTTGGGTTCCCAGTTCACGTTATTTGGGTATCGTAAAAAAAAGTCGATTAAGATTTGTCATTTTTGGTAGTGATTTTATTCGCCTATTAGATGCACAATGAGTTGGAGAATCTGATAAACCCCACTTCCGGTAGCCTAGCTGCAAGAGAAATGCCTTAAATTGCCGTTTGAAGCTTCAACTTTGGGTTCCCAGTTCACGTTATTTGGGTATCGTAAAAAAAAGTCGATTAAGATTTGTCATTTTTGGTAGTGATTTTATTCGCCTATTAGATGCACAATGAGTTGGAGAATCTGATAAACCCCACTTCCGGTAGCCTAGCTGCAAGGGAAATGCCTTAAATTGCCGTTTGAAGCTTCAACTTTGGGTTCCCAGTTCACGTTATTTGGGTATCGTAAAAAAAAGTCGATTAAGATTTGTCATTTTTGGTAGTGATTTTATTCGCCTATTAGATGCACAATGAGTTGGAGAATCTGATAAACCCCACTTCCGGTAGTCTAGCTGCAAGAGAAATGCCTTAAATTGCCGTTTGAAGCTTCAACTTTGGGTTCCCAGTTCACGACATTTGGGTATCGTAAAAAAAAGTCGATTAAGATTTGTCATTTTTGGTAGTGATTTTATTCGCCTATTAGATGCACAATGAGTTGGAGAATCTGATAAACCCCACTTCCGGTAGCCTAGCTGCAAGGGAAATGCCTTAAATTGCCGTTTGAAGCTTCAACTTTGGGTTCCCAGTTCACGTTATTTGGGTATCGTAAAAAAAAGTCGATTAAGATTTGTCATTTTTGGTAGTGATTTTATTCGCCTATTAGATGCACAATGAGTTGGAGAATCTGATAAACCCCACTTCCGGTAGCCTAGCTGCAAGAGAAATGCCTTAAATTGTCGTTTGAAGCTTCAACTTTGGGTTCCCAGTTCACGTTATTTGGGTATAGTAAAAAAAAGTCGATTAAGATTTGTCATTTTTGGTAGTGATTTTTATTCGCCTATTAGATGCACAATGAGTTGGAGAATCTGATAAACCCCACTTCCGGTAGCCTAGCTGCAAGAGAAATGCCTTAAATTGTCGTTTGAAGCTTCAACTTTGGGTTCCCAGTTCACGTTATTTGGGTATCGTAAAAAAAAGTCGATTAAGATTTGTCATTTTTGGTAGTGATTTTATTCGCCTATTAGATGCACAATGAGTTGGAGAATCTGATAAACCCCACTTCCGGTAGCCTAGCTGCAAGAGAAATGCCTTAAATTGCCGTTTGAAGCTTCAACTTTGGGTTCCCAGTTCACGTTATTTGGGTATCGTAAAAAAAAGTCGATTAAGATTTGTCATTTTTGGTAGTGATTTTATTCGCCTATTAGATGCACAATGAGTTGGAGAATCTGATAAACCCCACTTCCGGTAGCCTAGCTGCAAGGGAAATGCCTTAAATTGCCGTTTGAAGCTTCAACTTTGGGTTCCCAGTTCACGACATTTGGGTATCGTAAAAAAAAGTCGATTAAGATTTGTCATTTTTGGTAGTGATTTTATTCGCCTATTAGATGCACAATGAGTTGGAGAATCTGATAAACCCCACTTCCGGTAGTCTAGCTGCAAGAGAAATGCCTTAAATTGCCGTTTGAAGCTTCAACTTTGGGTTCCCAGTTCACGACATTTGGGTATCGTAAAAAAAAGTCGATTAAGATTTGTCATTTTTGGTAGTGATTTTATTCGCCTATTAGATGCACAATGAGTTGGAGAATCTGATAAACCCCACTTCCGGTAGTCTAGCTGCAAGAGAAATGCCTTAAATTGCCGTTTGAAGCTTCAACTTTGGGTTCCCAGTTCACGACATTTGGGTATCGTAAAAAAAAGTCGATTAAGATTTGTCATTTTTGGTAGTGATTTTATTCGCCTATTAGATGCACAATGAGTTGGAGAATCTGATAAACCCACTTCCGGTAGCCTAGCTGCAAGGGAAATGCCTTAAATTGCCGTTTGAAGCTTCAACTTTGGGTTCCCAGTTCACGACATTTGGGTATCGTAAAAAAAAGTCGATTAAGATTTGTCATTTTTGGTAGTGATTTTATTCGCCTATTAGATGCACAATGAGTTGGAGAATCTGATAAACCCCACTTCCGGTAGTCTAGCTGCAAGAGAAATGCCTTAAATTGCCGTTTGAAGCTTCAACTTTGGGTTCCCAGTTCACGACATTTGGGTATCGTAAAAAAAAGTCGATTAAGATTTGTCATTTTTGGTAGTGATTTTATTCGCCTATTAGATGCACAATGAGTTGGAGAATCTGATAAACCCCACTTCCGGTAGTCTAGCTGCAAGAGAAATGCCTTAAATTGCCGTTTGAAGCTTCAACTTTGGGTTCCCAGTTCACGACATTTGGGTATCGTAAAAAAAAGTCGATTAAGATTTGTCATTTTTGGTAGTGATTTTATTCGCCTATTAGATGCACAATGAGTTGGAGAATCTGATAAACCCCACTTCCGGTAGCCTAGCTGCAAGGGAAATGCCTTAAATTGCCGTTTGAAGCTTCAACTTTGGGTTCCCAGTTCACGTTATTTGGGTATCGTAAAAAAAAGTCGATTAAGATTTGTCATTTTTGGTAGTGATTTTATTCGCCTATTAGATGCACAATGAGTTGGAGAATCTGATAAACCCCACTTCCGGTAGCCTAGCTGCAAGGGAAATGCCTTAAATTGCCGTTTGAAGCTTCAACTTTGGGCTCCCAGTTCACGACATTTGGGTATCGTAAAAAAAAGTCGATTAAGATTTGTCATTTTTGGTAGTGATTTTATTCGCCTATTAGATGCACAATGAGTTGGAGAATCTGATAAACCCCACTTCCGGTAGCCTAGCTGCAAGAGAAATGCCTTAAATTGCCGTTTGAAGCTTCAACTTTGGGTTCCCAGTTCACGACATTTGGGTATCGTAAAAAAAAGTCGATTAAGATTTGTCATTTTTGGTAGTGATTTTATTCGCCTATTAGATGCACAATGAGTTGGAGAATCTGATAAACCCCACTTCCGGTAGCCTAGCTGCAAGTGAAATGCCTTAAATTGCCGTTTGAAGCTTCAACTTTGGGTTCCCAGTTCACGTTATTTGGGTATCGTAAAAAAACAGTCGATTAAGATTTGTCATTTTTGGTAGTGATTTTATTCGCCTATTAGATGCACAATGAGTTGGAGAATCTGATAAACCCCACTTCCGGTAGCCTAGCTGCAAGAGAAATGCCTTAAATTGCCGTTTGAAGCTTCAACTTTGGGTTCCCAGTTCACGTTATTTGGGTATCGTAAAAAAAAGTCGATTAAGATTTGTCATTTTTGGTAGTGATTTTATTCGCCTATTAGATGCACAATGAGTTGGAGAATCTGATAAACCCCACTTCCGGTAGTCTAGCTGCAAGAGAAATGCCTTAAATTGCCGTTTGAAGCTTCAACTTTGGGTTCCCAGTTCACGACATTTGGGTATCGTAAAAAAAAGTCGATTAAGATTTGTCATTTTTGGTAGTGATTTTATTCGCCTATTAGATGCACAATGAGTTGGAGAATCTGATAAACCCCACTTCCGGTAGCCTAGCTGCAAGAGAAATGCCTTAAATTGCCGTTTGAAGCTTCAACTTTGGGTTCCCAGTTCACGACATTTGGGTATCGTAAAAAAAAGTCGATTAAGATTTGTCATTTTTGGTAGTGATTTTCTTCGCCTATTAGATGCACAATGAGTTGGAGAATCTGATAAACCCCACTTCCGGTAGTCTAGCTGCAAGAGAAATGCCTTAAATTGCCGTTTGAAGCTTCAACTTTGGGTTCCCAGTTCACGACATTTGGGTATCGTAAAAAAAAGTCGATTAAGATTTGTCATTTTTGGTAATGATTTTATTCGCCTATTAGATGCACAATGAGTTGGAGAATATGATAAACCCCACTTCCGGTAGCCTAGCTGCAAGGGAAATGCCTTAAATTGCCGTTTGAAGCTTCAACTTTGGGTTCCCAGTTCACGTTATTTGGGTATCGTAAAAAAAAGTCGATTAAGATTTGTCATTTTTGGTAGTGATTTTATTCGCCTATTAGATGCACAATGAGTTGGAGAATCTGATAAACCCCACTTCCGGTAGCCTAGCTGCAAGAGAAATGCCTTAAATTGCCGTTTGAAGCTTCAACTTTGGGTTCCCAGTTCACGACATTTGGGTATCGTAAAAAAAAGTCGATTAAGATTTGTCATTTTTGGTAGTGATTTTATTCGCCTATTAGATGCACAATGAGTTGGAGAATCTGATAAACCCCACTTCCGGTAGCCTAGCTGCAAGGGAAATGCCTTAAATTGCCGTTTGAAGCTTCAACTTTGGGTTCCCAGTTCACGTTATTTGGGTATCGTAAAAAAAAGTCGATTAAGATTTGTCATTTTTGGTAGTGATTTTATTCGCCTATTAGATGCACAATGAGTTGGAGAATCTGATAAACCCCACTTCCGGTAGCCTAGCTGCAAGAGAAATGCCTTAAATTGCCGTTTGAAGCTTCAACTTTGGGTTCCCAGTTCACGTTATTTGGGTATCGTAAAAAAAAGTCGATTAAGATTTGTCATTTTTGGTAGTGATTTTATTCGCCTATTAGATGCACAATGAGTTGGAGAATCTGATAAACCCCACTTCCGGTAGCCTAGCTGCAAGTGAAATGCCTTAAATTGCCGTTTGAAGCTTCAACTTTGGGTTCCCAGTTCACGACATTTGGGTATCGTAAAAAAAAAGTCGATTAAGATTTGTCATTTTTGGTAGTGATTTTATTCGCCTATTAGATGCACAATGAGTTGGAGAATCTGATAAACCCCACTTCCGGTAGTCTAGCTGCAAGAGAAATGCCTTAAATTGCCGTTTGAAGCTTCAACTTTGGGTTCCGAGTTCACGACATTTGGGTATCGTAAAAAAAAGTCGATTAAGATTTGTCATTTTTGGTAGTGATTTTATTCGCCTATTAGATGCACAATGAGTTGGAGAATCTGATAAACCCCACTTCCGGTAGCCTAGCTGCAAGGGAAATGCCTTAAATTGCCGTTTGAAGCTTCAACTTTGGGTTCCCAGTTCACGTTATTTGGGTATCGTAAAAAAAAGTCGATTAAGATTTGTCATTTTTGGTAGTGATTTTATTCGCCTATTAGATGCACAATGAGTTGGAGAATCTGATAAACCCCACTTCCGGTAGCCTAGCTGCAAGAGAAATGCCTTAAATTGCCGTTTGAAGCTTCAACTTTGGGTTCCCAGTTCACGTTATTTGGGTATCGTAAAAAAAAGTCGATTAAGATTTGTCATTTTTGGTAGTGATTTTATTCGCCTATTAGATGCACAATGAGTTGGAGAATCTGATAAACCCCACTTCCGGTAGCCTAGCTGCAAGAGAAATGCCTTAAATTGCCGTTTGAAGCTTCAACTTTGGGTTCCCAGTTCACGTTATTTGGGTATCGTAAAAAAAAGTCGATTAAGATTTGTCATTTTTGGTAGTGATTTTATTCGCCTATTAGATGCACAATGAGTTGGAGAATCTGATAAACCCCACTTCCGGTAGTCTAGCTGCAAGAGAAATGCCTTAAATTGCCGTTTGAAGCTTCAACTTTGGGTTCCCAGTTCACGTTATTTGGGTATCGTAAAAAAAAGTCGATTAAGATTTGTCATTTTTGGTAGTGATTTTATTCGCCTATTAGATGCACAATGAGTTGGAGAATCTGATAAACCCCACTTCCGGTAGCCTAGCTGCAAGAGAAATGCCTTAAATTGCCGTTTGAAGCTTCAACTTTGGGTTCCCAGTTCACGTTATTTGGGTATCGTAAAAAAAAGTCGATTAAGATTTGTCATTTTTGGTAGTGATTTTATTCGCCTATTAGATGCACAATGAGTTGAAGAATCTGATAAACCCCACTTCCGGTAGTCTAGCTGCAAGAGAAATGCCTTAAATTGCCGTTTGAAGCTTCAACTTTGGGTTCCCAGTTCACGACATTTGGGTATCGTAAAAAAAAGTCGATTAAGATTTGTCATTTTTGGTAGTGATTTTATTCGCCTATTAGATGCACAATGAGTTGGAGAATCTGATAAACCCCACTTCCGGTAGTCTAGCTGCAAGAGAAATGCCTTAAATTGCCGTTTGAAGCTTCAACTTTGGGTTCCCAGTTCACGTTATTTGGGTATCGTAAAAAAAAGTCGATTAAGATTTGTCATTTTTGGTAGTGATTTTATTCGCCTATTAGATGCACAATGAGTTGGAGAATCTGATAAACCCCACTTCCGGTAGCCTAGCTGCAAGTGAAATGCCTTAAATTGCCGTTTGAAGCTTCAACTTTGGGTTCCCAGTTCACGTTATTTGGGTATCGTAAAAAAAAGTCGATTAAGATTTGTCATTTTTGGTAGTGATTTTATTCGCCTATTAGATGCACAATGAGTTGGAGAATCTGATAAACCCCACTTCCGGTAGTCTAGCTGCAAGAGAAATGCCTTAAATTGCCGTTTGAAGCTTCAACTTTGGGTTCCCAGTTCACGACATTTGGGTATCGTAAAAAAAAGTCGATTAAGATTTGTCATTTTTGGTAGTGATTTTATTCGCCTATTAGATGCACAATGAGTTGGAGAATCTGATAAACCCCACTTCCGGTAGCCTAGCTGCAAGGGAAATGCCTTAAATTGCCGTTTGAAGCTTCAACTTTGGGTTCCCAGTTCACGTTATTTGGGTATCGTAAAAAAAAGTCGATTAAGATTTGTCATTTTTGGTAGTGATTTTATTCGCCTATTAGATGCACAATGAGTTGGAGAATCTGATAAACCCCACTTCCGGTAGCCTAGCTGCAAGGGAAATGCCTTAAATTGCCGTTTGAAGCTTCAACTTTGGGTTCCCAGTTCACGACATTTGGGTATCGTAAAAAAAAGTCGATTAAGATTTGTCATTTTTGGTAGTGATTTTATTCGCCTATTAGATGCACAATGAGTTGGAGAATCTGATAAACCCCACTTCCGGTAGTCTAGCTGCAAGAGAAATGCCTTAAATTGCCGTTTGAAGCTTCAACTTTGGGTTCCCAGTTCACGACATTTGGGTATCGTAAAAAAAAGTCGATTAAGATTTGTCATTTTTGGTAGTGATTTTATTCGCCTATTAGATGCACAATGAGTTGGAGATTCTGATAAACCCCACTTCCGGTAGCCTAGCTGCAAGAGAAATGCCTTAAATTGCCGTTTGAAGCTTCAACTTTGGGTTCCCAGTTCACGACATTTGGGTATCTTAAAAAAAGTCGATTAAGATTTGTCATTTTTGGTAGTGATTTTATTCGCCTATTAGATGCACAATGAGTTGGAGAATCTGATAAACCCCACTTCCGGTAGTCTAGCTGCAAGAGAAATGCCTTAAATTGCCGTTTGAAGCTTCAACTTTGGGTTCCCAGTTCACGACATTTGGGTATCGTAAAAAAAAGTCGATTAAGATTTGTCATTTTTGGTAGTGATTTTATTCGCCTATTAGATGCACAAGTAGTTGGAGAATCTGATAAACCCCACTTCCGGTAGTCTAGCTGCAAGAGAAATGCCTTAAATTGCCGTTTGAAGCTTCAACTTTGGGTTCCCAGTTCACGTTATTTGGGTATCGTAAAAAAAAGTCGATTAAGATTTGTCATTTTTGGTAGTGATTTTATTCGCCTATTAGATGCACAATGAGTTGGAGAATCTGATAAACCCCACTTCCGGTAGCTTAGCTGCAAGAGAAATGCCTTAAATTGCCGTTTGAAGCTTCAACTTTGGGTTCCCAGTTCACGACATTTGGGTATCGTAAAAAAAAGTCGATTAAGATTTGTCATTTTTGGTAGTGATTTTATTCGCCTATTAGATGCACAATGAGTTGGAGAATCTGATAAACCCCACTTCCGGTAGTCTAGCTGCAAGAGAAATGCCTTAAATTGCCGTTTGAAGCTTCAACTTTGGGTTCCCAGTTCACGACATTTGGGTATCGTAAAAAAAAGTCGATTAAGATTTGTCATTTTTGGTAGTGATTTTATTCGCCTATTAGATGCACAATGAGTTGGAGAATCTGATAAACCCCACTTCCGGTAGCCTAGCTGCAAGAGAAATGCCTTAAATTGCCGTTTGAAGCTTCAACTTTGGGTTCCCAGTTCACGACATTTGGGTATCGTAAAAAAAAGTCGATTAAGATTTGTCATTTTTGGTAGTGATTTTATTCGCCTATTAGATGCACAATGAGTTGGAGAATCTGATAAACCCCACTTCCGGTAGTCTAGCTGCAAGAGAAATGCCTTAAATTGCCGTTTGAAGCTTCAACTTTGGGTTCCCAGTTCACGACATTTGGGTATCGTAAAAAAAAGTCGATTAAGATTTGTCATTTTTGGTAGTGATTTTATTCGCCTATTAGATGCACAATGAGTTGGAGAATCTGATAAACCCCACTTCCGGTAGCCTAGCTGCAAGAGAAATGCCTTAAATTGCCGTTTGAAGCTTCAACTTTGGGTTCCCAGTTCACGACATTTGGGTATCGTAAAAAAAAGTCGATTAAGATTTGTCATTTTTGGTAGTGATTTTATTCGCCTATTAGATGCACAATGAGTTGGAGAATCTGATAAACCCCACTTCCGGTAGTCTAGCTGCAAGAGAAATGCCTTAAATTGCCGTTTGAAGCTTCAACTTTGGGTTCCTAGTTCACGACATTTGGGTATCGTAAAAAAAAGTCGATTAAGATTTGTCATTTTTGGTAGTGATTTTATTCGCCTATTAGATGCACAATGAGTTGGAGAATCTGATAAACCCCACTTCCGGTAGTCTAGCTGCAAGAGAAATGCCTTAAATTGCCGTTTGAAGCTTCAACTTTGGGTTCCCAGTTCACGACATTTGGGTATCGTAAAAAAAAGTCGATTAAGATTTGTCATTTTTGGTAGTGATTTTATTCGCCTATTAGATGCACAATGAGTTGGAGAATCTGATAAACCCCACTTCCGGTAGCCTAGCTGCAAGGGAAATGCCTTAAATTGCCGTTTGAAGCTTCAACTTTGGGTTCCCAGTTCACGACATTTGGGTATCGTAAAAAAAGTCGATTAAGATTTGTCATTTTTGGTAGTGATTTTATTCGCCTATTAGATGCACAATGAGTTGGAGAATCTGATAAACCCCACTTCCGGTAGCCTAGCTGCAAGGGAAATGCCTTAAATTGCCGTTTGAAGCTTCAACTTTGGGTTCCCAGTTCACGACATTTGGGTATCGTAAAAAAAGTCGATTAAGATTTGTCATTTTTGGTAGTGATTTTATTCGCCTATTAGATGCACAATGAGTTGGAGAATCTGATAAACCCCACTTCCGGTAGCCTAGCTGCAAGGGAAATGCCTTAAATTGCCGTTTGAAGCTTCAACTTTGGGTTCCCAGTTCACGTTATTTGGGTATCGTAAAAAAAAGTCGATTAAGATTTGTCATTTTTGGTAGTGATTTTATTCGCCTATTAGATGCACAATGAGTTGGAGAATCTGATAAACCCCACTTCCGGTAGCCTAGCTGCAAGGGAAATGCCTTAAATTGCCGTTTGAAGCTTCAACTTTGGGTTCCCAGTTCACGTTATTTGGGTATCGTAAAAAAAAGTCGATTAAGATTTGTCATTTTTGGTAGTGATTTTATTCGCCTATTAGATGCACAATGAGTTGGAGAATCTGATAAACCCCACTTCCGGTAGCCTAGCTGCAAGAGAAATGCCTTAAATTGCCGTTTGAAGCTTCAATTTTGGGTTCCCAGTTCACGTTATTTGGGTATCGTAAAAAAAAGTCGATTAAGATTTGTCATTTTTGGTAGTGATTTTATTCGCCTATTAGATGCACAATGAGTTGGAGAATCTGATAAACCCCACTTCCGGTAGCCTAGCTGCAAGAGAAATGCCTTAAATTGCCGTTTGAAGCTTCAATTTTGGGTTCCCAGTTCACGTTATTTGGGTATCGTAAAAAAAAGTCGATTAAGATTTGTCATTTTTGGTAGTGATTTTATTCGCCTATTAGATGCACAATGAGTTGGAGAATCTGATAAACCCCACTTCCGGTAGCCTAGCTGCAAGAGAAATGCCTTAAATTGCCGTTTGAAGCTTCAACTTTGGGTTCCCAGTTCACGTTATTTGGGTATCGTAAAAAAAAGTCGATTAAGATTTGTCATTTTTGGTAGTGATTTTATTCGCCTATTAGATGCACAATGAGTTGGAGAATCTGATAAACCCCACTTCCGGTAGTCTAGCTGCAAGAGAAATGCCTTAAATTGCCGTTTGAAGCTTCAACTTTGGGTTCCCAGTTCACGTTATTTGGGTATCGTAAAAAAAAGTCGATTAAGATTTGTCATTTTTGGTAGTGATTTTATTCGCCTATTAGATGCACAATGAGTTGGAGAATCTGATAAACCCCACTTCCGGTAGCCTAGCTGCAAGAGAAATGCCTTAAATTGCCGTTTGAAGCTTCAACTTTGGGTTCCCAGTTCACGTTATTTGGGTATCGTAAAAAAAAGTCGATTAAGATTTGTCATTTTTGGTAGTGATTTTATTCGCCTATTAGATGCACAATGAGTTGGAGAATCTGATAAACCCCACTTCCGGTAGTCTAGCTGCAAGAGAAATGCCTTAAATTGCCGTTTGAAGCTTCAACTTTGGGTTCCCAGTTCACGACATTTGGGTATCGTAAAAAAAAGTCGATTAAGATTTGTCATTTTTGGTAGTGATTTTATTCGCCTATTAGATGCACAATGAGTTGGAGAATCTGATAAACCCCACTTCCGGTAGCCTAGCTGCAAGAGAAATGCCTTAAATTGCCGTTTGAAGCTTCAACTTTGGGTTCCCAGTTCACGACATTTGGGTATCGTAAAAAAAAGTCGATTAAGATTTGTCATTTTTGGTAGTGATTTTATTCGCCTATTAGATGCACAATGAGTTGGAGAATCTGATAAACCCCACTTCCGGTAGTCTAGCTGCAAGAGAAATGCCTTAAATTGCCGTTTGAAGCTTCAACTTTGGGTTCCCAGTTCACGACATTTGGGTATCGTAAAAAAAAGTCGATTAAGATTTGTCATTTTTGGTAGTGATTTTATTCGCCTATTAGATGCACAATGAGTTGGAGAATCTGATAAACCCCACTTCCGGTAGCCTAGCTGCAAGGGAAATGCCTTAAATTGCCGTTTGAAGCTTCAACTTTGGGTTCCCATTTCACGTTATTTGGGTATCGTAAAAAAAAGTCGATTAAGATTTGTCATTTTTGGTAGTGATTTTATTCGCCTATTAGATGCACAATGAGTTGGAGAATCTGATAAACCCCACTTCCGGTAGCCTAGCTGCAAGGGAAATGCCTTAAATTGCCGTTTGAAGCTTCAACTTTGGGTTCCCAGTTCACGACATTTGGGTATCGTAAAAAAAAGTCGATTAAGATTTGTCATTTTTGGTAGTGATTTTATTCGCCTATTAGATGCACAATGAGTTGGAGAATCTGATAAACCCCACTTCCGGTAGTCTAGCTGCAAGAGAAATGCCTTAAATTGCCGTTTGAAGCTTCAACTTTGGGTTCCCAGTTCACGACATTTGGGTATCGTAAAAAAAAGTCGATTAAGATTTGTCATTTTTGGTAGTGATTTTATTCGCCTATTAGATGCACAATGAGTTGGAGAATCTGATAAACCCCACTTCCGGTAGCCTAGCTCCAAGAGAAATGCCTTAAATTGCCGTTTGAAGCTTCAACTTTGGGTTCCCAGTTCACGTTATTTGGGTATCGTAAAAAAAAGTCGATTAAGATTTGTCATTTTTGGTAGTGATTTTATTCGCCTATTAGATGCACAATGAGTTGGAGAATCTGATAAACCCCACTTCCGGTAGCCTAGCTGCAAGAGAAATGCCTTAAATTGCCGTTTGAAGCTTCAACTTTGGGTTCCCAGTTCACGACATTTGGGTATCGTAAAAAAAAGTCGATTAAGATTTGTCATTTTTGGTAGTGATTTTATTCGCCTATTAGATGCACAATGAGTTGGAGAATCTGATAAACCCCACTTCCGGTAGTCTAGCTGCAAGAGAAATGCCTTAAATTGCCGTTTGAAGCTTCAACTTTGGGTTCCTAGTTCACGACATTTGGGTATCGTAAAAAAAAGTCGATTAAGATTTGTCATTTTTGGTAGTGATTTTATTCGCCTATTAGATGCACAATGAGTTGGAGAATCTGATAAACCCCACTTCCGGTAGTCTAGCTGCAAGAGAAATGCCTTAAATTGCCGTTTGAAGCTTCAACTTTGGGTTCCCAGTTCACGACATTTGGGTATCGTAAAAAAAAGTCGATTAAGATTTGTCATTTTTGGTAGTGATTTTATTCGCCTATTAGATGCACAATGAGTTGGAGAATCTGATAAACCCCACTTCCGGTAGCCTAGCTGCAAGGGAAATGCCTTAAATTGCCGTTTGAAGCTTCAACTTTGGGTTCCCAGTTCACGACATTTGGGTATCGTAAAAAAAGTCGATTAAGATTTGTCATTTTTGGTAGTGATTTTATTCGCCTATTAGATGCACAATGAGTTGGAGAATCTGATAAACCCCACTTCCGGTAGCCTAGCTGCAAGGGAAATGCCTTAAATTGCCGTTTGAAGCTTCAACTTTGGGTTCCCAGTTCACGACATTTGGGTATCGTAAAAAAAAGTCGATTAAGATTTGTCATTTTTGGTAGTGATTTTATTCGCCTATTAGATGCACAATGAGTTGGAGAATCTGATAAACCCCACTTCCGGTAGCCTAGCTGCAAGGGAAATGCCTTAAATTGCCGTTTGAAGCTTCAACTTTGGGTTCCCAGTTCACGTTATTTGGGTATCGTAAAAAAAAGTCGATTAAGATTTGTCATTTTTGGTAGTGATTTTATTCGCCTATTAGATGCACAATGAGTTGGAGAATCTGATAAACCCCACTTCCGGTAGCCTAGCTGCAAGGGAAATGCCTTAAATTGCCGTTTGAAGCTTCAACTTTGGGTTCCCAGTTCACGTTATTTGGGTATCGTAAAAAAAAGTCGATTAAGATTTGTCATTTTTGGTAGTGATTTTATTCGCCTATTAGATGCACAATGAGTTGGAGAATCTGATAAACCCCACTTCCGGTAGCCTAGCTGCAAGAGAAATGCCTTAAATTGCCGTTTGAAGCTTCAATTTTGGGTTCCCAGTTCACGTTATTTGGGTATCGTAAAAAAAAGTCGATTAAGATTTGTCATTTTTGGTAGTGATTTTATTCGCCTATTAGATGCACAATGAGTTGGAGAATCTGATAAACCCCACTTCCGGTAGCCTAGCTGCAAGAGAAATGCCTTAAATTGCCGTTTGAAGCTTCAATTTTGGGTTCCCAGTTCACGTTATTTGGGTATCGTAAAAAAAAGTCGATTAAGATTTGTCATTTTTGGTAGTGATTTTATTCGCCTATTAGATGCACAATGAGTTGGAGAATCTGATAAACCCCACTTCCGGTAGCCTAGCTGCAAGAGAAATGCCTTAAATTGCCGTTTGAAGCTTCAACTTTGGGTTCCCAGTTCACGTTATTTGGGTATCGTAAAAAAAAGTCGATTAAGATTTGTCATTTTTGGTAGTGATTTTATTCGCCTATTAGATGCACAATGAGTTGGAGAATCTGATAAACCCCACTTCCGGTAGTCTAGCTGCAAGAGAAATGCCTTAAATTGCCGTTTGAAGCTTCAACTTTGGGTTCCCAGTTCACGTTATTTGGGTATCGTAAAAAAAAGTCGATTAAGATTTGTCATTTTTGGTAGTGATTTTATTCGCCTATTAGATGCACAATGAGTTGGAGAATCTGATAAACCCCACTTCCGGTAGCCTAGCTGCAAGAGAAATGCCTTAAATTGCCGTTTGAAGCTTCAACTTTGGGTTCCCAGTTCACGTTATTTGGGTATCGTAAAAAAAAGTCGATTAAGATTTGTCATTTTTGGTAGTGATTTTATTCGCCTATTAGATGCACAATGAGTTGGAGAATCTGATAAACCCCACTTCCGGTAGTCTAGCTGCAAGAGAAATGCCTTAAATTGCCGTTTGAAGCTTCAACTTTGGGTTCCCAGTTCACGACATTTGGGTATCGTAAAAAAAAGTCGATTAAGATTTGTCATTTTTGGTAGTGATTTTATTCGCCTATTAGATGCACAATGAGTTGGAGAATCTGATAAACCCCACTTCCGGTAGCCTAGCTGCAAGAGAAATGCCTTAAATTGCCGTTTGAAGCTTCAACTTTGGGTTCCCAGTTCACGACATTTGGGTATCGTAAAAAAAAGTCGATTAAGATTTGTCATTTTTGGTAGTGATTTTATTCGCCTATTAGATGCACAATGAGTTGGAGAATCTGATAAACCCCACTTCCGGTAGTCTAGCTGCAAGAGAAATGCCTTAAATTGCCGTTTGAAGCTTCAACTTTGGGTTCCCAGTTCACGACATTTGGGTATCGTAAAAAAAAGTCGATTAAGATTTGTCATTTTTGGTAGTGATTTTATTCGCCTATTAGATGCACAATGAGTTGGAGAATCTGATAAACCCCACTTCCGGTAGCCTAGCTGCAAGGGAAATGCCTTAAATTGCCGTTTGAAGCTTCAACTTTGGGTTCCCATTTCACGTTATTTGGGTATCGTAAAAAAAAGTCGATTAAGATTTGTCATTTTTGGTAGTGATTTTATTCGCCTATTAGATGCACAATGAGTTGGAGAATCTGATAAACCCCACTTCCGGTAGCCTAGCTGCAAGGGAAATGCCTTAAATTGCCGTTTGAAGCTTCAACTTTGGGTTCCCAGTTCACGACATTTGGGTATCGTAAAAAAAAGTCGATTAAGATTTGTCATTTTTGGTAGTGATTTTATTCGCCTATTAGATGCACAATGAGTTGGAGAATCTGATAAACCCCACTTCCGGTAGTCTAGCTGCAAGAGAAATGCCTTAAATTGCCGTTTGAAGCTTCAACTTTGGGTTCCCAGTTCACGACATTTGGGTATCGTAAAAAAAAGTCGATTAAGATTTGTCATTTTTGGTAGTGATTTTATTCGCCTATTAGATGCACAATGAGTTGGAGAATCTGATAAACCCCACTTCCGGTAGCCTAGCTGCAAGAGAAATGCCTTAAATTGCCGTTTGAAGCTTCAACTTTGGGTTCCCAGTTCACGTTATTTGGGTATCGTAAAAAAAAGTCGATTAAGATTTGTCATTTTTGGTAGTGATTTTATTCGCCTATTAGATGCACAATGAGTTGGAGAATCTGATAAACCCCACTTCCGGTAGTCTAGCTGCAAGTGAAATGCCTTAAATTGCCGTTTGAAGCTTCAACTTTGGGTTCCCAGTTCACGACATTTGGGTATCGTAAAAAAAAGTCGATTAAGATTTGTCATTTTTGGTAGTGATTTTATTCGCCTATTAGATGCACAATGAGTTGGAGAATCTGATAAACCCCACTTCCGGTAGCCTAGCTGCAAGGGAAATGCCTTAAATTGCCGTTTGAAGCTTCAACTTTGGGTTCCCAGTTCACGTTATTTGGGTATCGTAAAAAGAAGTCGATTAAGATTTGTCATTTTTGGTAGTGATTTTATTCGCCTATTAGATGCACAATGAGTTGGAGAATCTGATAAACCCCACTTCCGGTAGCCTAGCTGCAAGAGAAATGCCTTAAATTGCCGTTTGAAGCTTCAACTTTGGGTTCCCAGTTCACGTTATTTGGGTATCGTAAAAAAAAGTCGATTAAGATTTGTCATTTTTGGTAGTGATTTTATTCGCCTATTAGATGCACAATGAGTTGGAGAATCTGATAAACCCCACTTCCGGTAGCCTAGCTGCAAGAGAAATGCCTTAAATTGCCGTTTGAAGCTTCAACTTTGGGTTCCCAGTTCACGTTATTTGGGTATCGTAAAAAAAAGTCGATTAAGATTTGTCATTTTTGGTAGTGATTTTATTCGCCTATTAGATGCACAATGAGTTGGAGAATCTGATAAACTTCACTTCCGGTAGCCTAGCTGCAAGAGAAATGCCTTAAATTGCCGTTTGAAGCTTCAACTTTGGGTTCCCAGTTCACGTTATTTGGGTATCGTAAAAAAAAGTCGATTAAGATTTGTCATTTTTGGTAGTGATTTTATTCGCCTATTAGATGCACAATGAGGTGGAGAATCTGATAAACCCCACTTCCGGTAGCCTAGCTGCAAGGGAAATGCCTTAAATTGCCGTTTGAAGCTTCAACTTTGGGTTCCCAGTTCACGTTATTTGGGTATCGTAAAAAAAAGTCGATTAAGATTTGTCATTTTTGGTAGTGATTTTATTCGCCTATTAGATGCACAATGAGTTGGAGAATCTGATAAACCCCACTTCCGGTAGCCTAGCTGCAAGAGAAATGCCTTAAATTGCCGTTTGAAGCTTCAACTTTGGGTTCCCAGTTCACGTTATTTGGGTATCGTAAAAAAAAGTCGATTAAGATTTGTCATTTTTGGTAGTGATTTTATTCGCCTATTAGATGCACAATGAGTTGGAGAATCTGATAAACCCCACTTCCGGTAGCCTAGCTGCAAGAGAAATGCCTTAAATTGCCGTTTGAAGCTTCAACTTTGGGTTCCCAGTTCACGTTATTTGGGTATCGTAAAAAAAAGTCGATTAAGATTTGTCATTTTTGGTAGTGATTTTATTCGCCTATTAGATGCACAATGAGTTGGAGAATCTGATAAACCCCACTTCCGGTAGCCTAGCTGCAAGAGAAATGCCTTAAATTGCCGTTTGAAGCTTCAACTTTGGGTTCCCAGTTCACGTTATTTGGGTATCGTAAAAAAAAGTCGATTAAGATTTGTCATTTTTGGTAGTGATTTTATTCGCCTATTAGATGCACAATGAGTTGGAGAATCTGATAAACCCCACTTCCGGTAGTCTAGCTGCAAGAGAAATGCCTTAAATTGCCGTTTGAAGCTTCAACTTTGGGTTCCCAGTTCACGTTATTTGGGTATCGTAAAAAAAAGTCGATTAAGATTTGTCATTTTTGGTAGTGATTTTATTCGCCTATTAGATGCACAATGAGTTGGAGAATCTGATAAACCCCACTTCCGGTAGCCTAGCTGCAAGAGAAATGCCTTAAATTGCCGTTTGAAGCTTCAACTTTGGGTTCCCAGTTCACGTTATTTGGGTATCGTAAAAAAAAGTCGATTAAGATTTGTCATTTTTGGTAGTGATTTTATTCGCCTATTAGATGCACAATGAGTTGGAGAATCTGATAAACCCCACTTCCGGTAGTCTAGCTGCAAGAGAAATGCCTTAAATTGCCGTTTGAAGCTTCAACTTTGGGTTCCCAGTTCACGACATTTGGGTATCGTAAAAAAAAGTCGATTAAGATTTGTCATTTTTGGTAGTGATTTTATTCGCCTATTAGATGCACAATGAGTTGGAGAATCTGATAAACCCCACTTCCGGTAGCCTAGCTGCAAGGGAAATGCCTTAAATTGCCGTTTGAAGCTTCAACTTTGGGTTCCCAGTTCACGATATTTGGGTATCGTAAAAAAAAGTCGATTAAGATTTGTCATTTTTGGTAGTGATTTTATTCGCCTATTAGATGCACAATGAGTTGGAGAATCTGATAAACCACACTTCCGGTAGTCTAGCTGCAAGAGAAATGCCTTAAATTGCCGTTTGAAGCTTCAACTTTGGGTTCCCAGTTCACGACATTTGGGTATCGTAAAAAAAAGTCGATTAAGATTTGTCATTTTTGGTAGTGATTTTATTCGCCTATTAGATGCACAATGAGTTGGAGAATCTGATAAACCCCACTTCCGGTATCCTAGCTGCAAGAGAAATGCCTTAAATTGCCGTTTGAAGCTTCAACTTTGGGTTCCCAGTTCACGTTATTTGGGTATCGTAAAAAAAAGTCGATTAAGATTTGTCATTTTTGGTAGTGATTTTATTCGCCTATTAGATGCACAATGAGTTGGAGAATCTGATAAACCCCACTTCCGGTAGTCTAGCTGCAAGAGAAATGCCTTAAATTGCCGTTTGAAGCTTCAACTTTGGGTTCCCAGTTCACGTTATTTGGGTATCGTAAAAAAAAGTCGATTAAGATTTGTCATTTTTGGTAGTGATTTTATTCGCCTATTAGATGCACAATGAGTTGGAGAATCTGATAAACCCCACTTCCGGTAGCCTAGCTGCAAGAGAAATGCCTTAAATTGCCGTTTGAAGCTTCAACTTTGGGTTCCCAGTTCACGTTATTTGGGTATCGTAAAAAAAAGTCGATTAAGATTTGTCATTTTTGGTAGTGATTTTATTCGCCTATTAGATGCACAATGAGTTGGAGAATCTGATAAACCCCACTTCCGGTAGTCTAGCTGCAAGAGAAATGCCTTAAATTGCCGTTTGAAGCTTCAACTTTGGGTTCCCAGTTCACGACATTTGGGTATCGTAAAAAAAAGTCGATTAAGATTTGTCATTTTTGGTAGTGATTTTATTCGCCTATTAGATGCACAATGAGTTGGAGAATCTGATAAACCCCACTTCCGGTAGCCTAGCTGCAAGGGAAATGCCTTAAATTGCCGTTTGAAGCTTCAACTTTGGGTTCCCAGTTCACGTTATTTGGGTATCGTAAAAAAAAGTCGATTAAGATTTGTCATTTTTGGTAGTGATTTTATTCGCCTATTAGATGCACAATGAGTTGGAGAATCTGATGAACCCCACTTCCGGTAGCCTAGCTGCAAGGGAAATGCCTTAAATTGCCGTTTGAAGCTTCAACTTTGGGTTCCCAGTTCACGATATTTGGGTATCGTAAAAAAAAGTCGATTAAGATTTGTCATTTTTGGTAGTGATTTTATTCGCCTATTAGATGCACAATGAGTTGGAGAATCTGATAAACCCCACTTCCGGTAGCCTAGCTGCAAGAGAAATGCCTTAAATTGCCGTTTGAAGCTTCAACTTTGGGTTCCCAGTTCACGTTATTTGGGTATCGTAAAAAAAGTCGATTAAGATTTGTCATTTTTGGTAGTGATTTTATTCGCCTATTAGATGCACAATGAGTTGGAGAATCTGATAAACCCCACTTCCGGTAGTCTAGCTGCAAGAGAAATGCCTTAAATTGCCGTTTGAAGCTTCAACTTTGGGTTCCCAGTTCACGACATTTGGGTATCGTAAAAAAAAGTCGATTAAGATTTGTCATTTTTGGTAGTGATTTTATTCGCCTATTAGATGCACAATGAGTTGGAGAATCTGATAAACCCCACTTCCGGTAGCCTAGCTGCAAGGGAAATGCCTTAAATTGCCGTTTGAAGCTTCAACTTTGGGTTCCCAGTTCACGTTATTTGGGTATCGTAAAAAAAAGTCGATTAAGATTTGTCATTTTTGGTAGTGATTTTATTCGCCTATTAGATGCACAATGAGTTGGAGAATCTGATAAACCCCACTTCCGGTAGCCTAGCTGCAAGGGAAATGCCTTAAATTGCCGTTTGAAGCTTCAACTTTGGGTTCCCAGTTCACGATATTTGGGTATCGTAAAAAAAAGTCGATTAAGATTTGTCATTTTTGGTAGTGATTTTATTCGCCTATTAGATGCACAATGAGTTGGAGAATCTGATAAACCCCACTTCCGGTAGTCTAGCTGCAAGAGAAATGCCTTAAATTGCCGTTTGAAGCTTCAACTTTGGGTTCCCAGTTCACGACATTTGGGTATCGTAAAAAAAAGTCGATTAAGATTTGTCATTTTTGGTAGTGATTTTATTCGCCTATTAGATGCACAATGAGTTGGAGAATCTGATAAACCCCACTTCCGGTAGCCTAGCTGCAAGAGAAATGCCTTAAATTGCCGTTTGAATCTTCAACTTTGGGTTCCCAGTTCACGTTATTTGGGTATCGTAAAAAAAAGTCGATTAAGATTTGTCATTTTTGGTAGTGATTTTATTCGCCTATTAGATGCACAATGAGTTGGAGAATCTGATAAACCCCACTTCCGGTAGTCTAGCTGCAAGAGAAATGCCTTAAATTGCCGTTTGAAGCTTCAACTTTGGGTTCCCAGTTCACGTTATTTGGGTATCGTAAAAAAAAGTCGATTAAGATTTGTCATTTTTGGTAGTGATTTTATTCGCCTATTAGATGCACAATGAGTTGGAGAATCTGATAAACCCCACTTCCGGTAGCCTAGCTGCAAGGGAAATGCCTTAAATTGCCGTTTGAAGCTTCAACTTTGGGTTCCCAGTTCACGTTATTTGGGTATCGTAAAAAAAAGTCGATTAAGATTTGTCATTTTTGGTAGTGATTTTATTCGCCTATTAGATGCACAATGAGTTGGAGAATCTGATAAACCCCACTTCCGGTAGCCTAGCTGCAAGGGAAATGCCTTAAATTGCCGTTTGAAGCTTCAACTTTGGGTTCCCAGTTCACGACATTTGGGTATCGTAAAAAAAAGTCGATTAAGATTTGTCATTTTTGGTAGTGATTTTATTCGCCTATTAGATGCACAATGAGTTGGAGAATCTGATAAACCCCACTTCCGGTAGTCTAGCTGCAAGGGAAATGCCTTAAATTGCCGTTTGAAGCTTCAACTTTGGGTTCCCAGTTCACGACATTTGGGTAACGTAAAAAAAAGTCGATTAAGATTTGTCATTTTTGGTAGTGATTTTATTCGCCTATTAGATGCACAATGAGTTGGAGAATCTGATAAACCCCACTTCCGGTAGCCTAGCTGCAAGAGAAATGCCTTAAATTGCCGTTTGAAGCTTCAACTTTGGGTTCCCAGTTCACGTTATTTGGGTATCGTAAAAAAAAGTCGATTAAGATTTGTCATTTTTGGTAGTGATTTTATTCGCCTATTAGATGCACAATGAGTTGGAGAATCTGATAAACCCCACTTCCGGTAGCCTAGCTGCAAGGGAAATGCCTTAAATTGCCGTTTGAAGCTTCAACTTTGGGTTCCCAGTTCACGTTATTTGGGTATCGTAAAAAAAAGTCGATTAAGATTTGTCATTTTTGGTAGTGATTTTATTCGCCTATTAGATGCACAATGAGTTGGAGAATCTGATAAACCCCACTTCCGGTAGCCTAGCTGCAAGAGAAATGCCTTAAATTGCCGTTTGAAGCTTCAACTTTGGGTTCCCAGTTCACGTTATTTGGGTATCGTAAAAAAAAGTCGATTAAGATTTGTCATTTTTGGTAGTGATTTTATTCGCCTATTAGATGCACAATGAGTTGGAGAATCTGATAAACCCCACTTCCGGTAGCCTAGCTGCAAGGGAAATGCCTTAAATTGCCGTTTGAAGCTTCAACTTTGGGTTCCCAGTTCACGACATTTGGGTATCGTAAAAAAAAGTCGATTAAGATTTGTCATTTTTGGTAGTGATTTTATTCGCCTATTAGATGCACAATGAGTTGGAGAATCTGATAAACCCCACTTCCGGTAGTCTAGCTGCAAGAGAAATGCCTTAAATTGCCGTTTGAAGCTTCAACTTTGGGTTCCCAGTTCACGACATTTGGGTATCGTAAAAAAAAGTCGATTAAGATTTGTCATATTTGGTAGTGATTTTATTCGCCTATTAGATGCACAATGAGTTGGAGAATCTGATAAACCCCACTTCCGGTAGTCTAGCTGCAAGAGAAATGCCTTAAATTGCCGTTTGAAGCTTCAACTTTGGGTTCCCAGTTCACGACATTTGGGTATCGTAAAAAAAAGTCGATTAAGATTTGTCATTTTTGGTAGTGATTTTATTCGCCTATTAGATGCACAATGAGTTGGAGAATCTGATAAACCCCACTTCCGGTAGTCTAGCTGCAAGAGAAATGCCTTAAATTGCCGTTTGAAGCTTCAACTTTGGGTTCCCAGTTCACGACATTTGGGTATCGTAAAAAAAAGTCGATTAAGATTTGTCATTTTTGGTAGTGATTTTATTCGCCTATTAGATGCACAATGAGTTGGAGAATCTGATAAACCCCACTTCCGGTAGCCTAGCTGCAAGAGAAATGCCTTAAATTGCCGTTTGAAGCTTCAACTTTGGGTTCCCAGTTCACGACATTTGGGTATCGTAAAAAAAAGTCGATTAAGATTTGTCATTTTTGGTAGTGATTTTATTCGCCTATTAGATGCACAATGAGTTGGAGAATCTGATAAACCCCACTTCCGGTAGCCTAGCTGCAAGGGAAATGCCTTAAATTGCCGTTTGAAGCTTCAACTTTGGGTTCCCAGTTCACGTTATTTGGGTATCGTAAAAAAAAGTCGATTAAGATTTGTCATTTTTGGTAGTGATTTTATTCGCCTATTAGATGCACAATGAGTTGGAGAATCTGATAAACCCCACTTCCGGTAGCCTAGCTGCAAGAGAAATGCCTTAAATTGCCGTTTGAAGCTTCAACTTTGGGTTCCCAGTTCACGTTATTTGGGTATCGTAAAAAAAAGTCGATTAAGATTTGTCATTTTTGGTAGTGATTTTATTCGCCTATTAGATGCACAATGAGTTGGAGAATCTGATAAACCCCACTTCCGGTAGCCTAGCTGCAAGGGAAATGCCTTAAATTGCCGTTTGAAGCTTCAACTTTGGGTTCCCAGTTCACGACATTTGGGTATCGTAAAAAAAAGTCGATTAAGATTTGTCATTTTTGGTAGTGATTTTATTCGCCTATTAGATGCACAATGAGTTGGAGAATCTGATAAACCCCACTTCCGGTAGTCTAGCTGCAAGAGAAATGCCTTAAATTGCCGTTTGAAGCTTCAACTTTGGGTTCCCAGTTCACGACATTTGGGTATCGTAAAAAAAAGTCGATTAAGATTTGTCATTTTTGGTAGTGATTTTATTCGCCTATTAGATGCACAATGAGTTGGAGAATCTGATAAACCCCACTTCCGGTAGTCTAGCTGCAAGAGAAATGCCTTAAATTGCCGTTTGAAGCTTCAACTTTGGGTTCCCAGTTCACGACATTTGGGTATCGTAAAAAAAAGTCGATTAAGATTTGTCATTTTTGGTAGTGATTTTATTCGCCTATTAGATGCACAATGAGTTGGAGAATCTGATAAACCCCACTTCCGGTAGTCTAGCTGCAAGAGAAATGCCTTAAATTGCCGTTTGAAGCTTCAACTTTGGGTTCCCAGTTCACGACATTTGGGTATCGTAAAAAAAAGTCGATTAAGATTTGTCATTTTTGGTAGTGATTTTATTCGCCTATTAGATGCACAATGAGTTGGAGAATCTGATAAACCCCACTTCCGGTAGCCTAGCTGCAAGAGAAATGCCTTAAATTGCCGTTTGAAGCTTCAACTTTGGGTTCCCAGTTCACGACATTTGGGTATCGTAAAAAAAAGTCGATTAAGATTTGTCATTTTTGGTAGTGATTTTATTCGCCTATTAGATGCACAATGAGTTGGAGAATCTGATAAACCCCACTTCCGGTAGCCTAGCTGCAAGGGAAATGCCTTAAATTGCCGTTTGAAGCTTCAACTTTGGGTTCCCAGTTCACGTTATTTGGGTATCGTAAAAAAAAGTCGATTAAGATTTGTCATTTTTGGTAGTGATTTTATTCGCCTATTAGATGCACAATGAGTTGGAGAATCTGATAAACCCCACTTCCGGTA
Source organism: Acanthosepion lycidas (assembly GCA_963932145.1). Classification (NCBI taxonomy): domain Eukaryota; kingdom Metazoa; phylum Mollusca; class Cephalopoda; order Sepiida; family Sepiidae; genus Acanthosepion; species Acanthosepion lycidas. The sequence continues at coordinate 31,724 of CAWVQA010000677.1, read as the reverse complement.
GCCTAGCTGCAAGAGAAATGCCTTAAATTGCCGTTTGAAGCTTCAACTTTGGGTTCCCAGTTCACGTTATTTGGGTATCGTAAAAAAAAGTCGATTAAGATTTGTCATTTTTGGTAGTGATTTTATTCGCCTATTAGATGCACAATGAGTTGGAGAATCTGATAAACCCCACTTCCGGTAGCCTAGCTGCAAGAGAAATGCCTTAAATTGCCGTTTGAAGCTTCAACTTTGGGTTCCCAGTTCACGTTATTTGGGTATCGTAAAAAAAAGTCGATTAAGATTTGTCATTTTTGGTAGTGATTTTATTCGCCTATTAGATGCACAATGAGTTGGAGAATCTGATAAACCCCACTTCCGGTAGTCTAGCTGCAAGAGAAATGCCTTAAATTGCCGTTTGAAGCTTCAACTTTGGGTTCCCAGTTCACGTTATTTGGGTATCGTAAAAAAAAGTCGATTAAGATTTGTCATTTTTGGTAGTGATTTTATTCGCCTATTAGATGCACAATGAGTTGGAGAATCTGATAAACCCCACTTCCGGTAGCCTAGCTGCAAGAGAAATGCCTTAAATTGCCGTTTGAAGCTTCAACTTTGGGTTCCCAGTTCACGTTATTTGGGTATCGTAAAAAAAAGTCGATTAAGATTTGTCATTTTCGGTAGTGATTTTATTCGCCTATTAGATGCACAATGAGTTGGAGAATCTGATAAACCCCACTTCCGGTAGCCTAGCTGCAAGAGAAATGCCTTAAATTGCCGTTTGAAGCTTCAACTTTGGGTTCCCAGTTCACGTTATTTGGGTATCGTAAAAAAAAGTCGATTAAGATTTGTCATTTTTGGTAGTGATTTTATTCGCCTATTAGATGCACAATGAGTTGGAGAATCTGATAAACCCCACTTCCGGTAGTCTAGCTGCAAGAGAAATGCCTTAAATTGCCGATTGAAGCTTCAACTTTGGGTTCCCAGTTCACGTTATTTGGGTATCGTAAAAAAAAGTCGATTAAGATTTGTCATTTTTGGTAGTGATTTTATTCGCCTATTAGATGCACAATGAGTTGGAGAATCTGATAAACCCCACTTCCGGTAGCCTAGTTGCAAGAGAAATGCCTTAAATTGCCGTTTGAAGCTTCAACTTTGGGTTCCCAGTTCACGTTATTTGGGTATCGTAAAAAAAAGTCGATTAAGATTTGTCATTTTTGGTCGTGATTTTATTCGCCTATTAGATGCACAATGAGTTGGAGAATCTGATAAACCCCACTTCCGGTAGCCTAGCTGCAAGGGAAATGCCTTAAATTGCCGTTTGAAGCTTCAACTTTGGGTTCCCAGTTCACGACATTTGGGTATCGTAAAAAAAAGTCGATTAAGATTTGTCATTTTTGGTAGTGATTTTATTCGCCTATTAGATGCACAATGAGTTGGAGAATCTGATAAACCCCACTTCCGGTAGTCTAGCTGCAAGAGAAATGCCTTAAATTGCCGTTTGAAGCTTCAACTTTGGGTTCCCAGTTCACGACATTTGGGTATCGTAAAAAAAAGTCGATTAAGATTTGTCATTTTTGGTAGTGATTTTATTCGCCTATTAGATGCACAATGAGTTGGAGAATCTGATAAACCCCACTTCCGGTAGCCTAGCTGCAAGAGAAATGCCTTAAATTGCCGTTTGAAGCTTCAACTTTGGGTTCCCAGTTCACGACATTTGGGTATCGTAAAAAAAAGTCGATTAAGATTTGTCATTTTTGGTAGTGATTTTATTCGCCTATTAGATGCACAATGAGTTGGAGAATCTGATAAACCCCACTTCCGGTAGCCTAGCTGCAAGGGAAATGCCTTAAATTGCCGTTTGAAGCTTCAACTTTGGGTTCCCAGTTCACGTTATTTGGGTATCGTAAAAAAAAGTCGATTAAGATTTGTCATTTTTGGTAGTGATTTTATTCGCCTATTAGATGCACAATGAGTTGGAGAATCTGATAAACCCCACTTCCGGTAGCCTAGCTGCAAGAGAAATGCCTTAAATTGCCGTTTGAAGCTTCAACTTTGGGTTCCCAGTTCACGTTATTTGGGTATCGTAAAAAAAAGTCGATTAAGATTTGTCATTTTTGGTAGTGATTTTATTCGCCTATTAGATGCACAATGAGTTGGAGAATCTGATAAACCCCACTTCCGGTAGCCTAGCTGCAAGGGAAATGCCTTAAATTGCCGTTTGAAGCTTCAACTTTGGGTTACCAGTTCACGACATTTGGGTATCGTAAAAAAAAGTCGATTAAGATTTGTCATTTTTGGTAGTGATTTTATTCGCCTATTAGATGCACAATGAGTTGGAGAATCTGATAAACCCCACTTCCGGTAGCCTAGCTGCAAGGGAAATGCCTTAAATTGCCGTTTGAAGCTTCAACTTTGGGTTCCCAGTTCACGACATTTGGGTATCGTAAAAAAAAGTCGATTAAGATTTGTCATTTTTGGTAGTGATTTTATTCGCCTATTAGATGCACAATGAGTTGGAGAATCTGATAAACCCCACTTCCGGTAGCCTAGCTGCAAGGGAAATGCCTTAAATTGCCGTTTGAAGCTTCAACTTTGGGTTCCCAGTTCACGTTATTTGGGTATCGTAAAAAAAAGTCGATTAAGATTTGTCATTTTTGGTAGTGATTTTATTCGCCTATTAGATGCACAATGAGTTGGAGAATCTGATAAACCCCACTTCCGGTAGCCTAGCTGCAAGGGAAATGCCTTAAATTGCCGTTTGAAGCTTCAACTTTGGGTTCCCAGTTCACGACATTTGGGTATCGTAAAAAAAAGTCGATTAAGTTTTGTCATTTTTGGTAGTGATTTTATTCGCCTATTAGATGCACAATGAGTTGGAGAATCTGATAAACCCCACTTCCGGTAGCCTAGCTGCAAGAGAAATGCCTTAAATTGCCGTTTGAAGCTTCAACTTTGGGTTCCCAGTTCACGACATTTGGGTATCGTAAAAAAAAGTCGATTAAGATTTGTCATTTTTGGTAGTGATTTTATTCGCCTATTAGATGCACAATGAGTTGGAGAATCTGATAAACCCCACTTCCGGTAGCCTAGCTGCAAGGGAAATGCCTTAAATTGCCGTTTGAAGCTTCAACTTTGGGTTCCCAGTTCACGACATTTGGGTATCGTAAAAAAAAGTCGATTAAGATTTGTCATTTTTGGTAGTGATTTTATTCGCCTATTAGATGCACAATGAGTTGGAGAATCTGATAAACCCCACTTCCGGTAGTCTAGCTGCAAGAGAAATGCCTTAAATTGCCGTTTGAAGCTTCAACTTTGGGTTCCCAGTTCACGACATTTGGGTATCGTAAAAAAAAGTCGATTAAGATTTGTCATTTTTGGTAGTGATTTTATTCGCCTATTAGATGCACAATGAGTTGGAGAATCTGATAAAACCCACTTCCGGTAGTCTAGCTGCAAGAGAAATGCCTTAAATTGCCGTTTGAAGCTTCAACTTTGGGTTCCCAGTTCACGACATTTGGGTATCGTAAAAAAAAGTCGATTAAGATTTGTCATTTTTGGTAGTGATTTTATTCGCCTATTAGATGCACAATGAGTTGGAGAATCTGATAAACCCCACTTCCGGTAGCCTAGCTGCAAGGGAAATGCCTTAAATTGCCGTTTGAAGCTTCAACTTTGGGTTCCCAGTTCACGTTATTTGGGTATCGTAAAAAAAAGTCGATTAAGATTTGTCATTTTTGGTAGTGATTTTATTCGCCTATTAGATGCACAATGAGTTGGAGAATCTGATAAACCCCACTTCCGGTAGCCTAGCTGCAAGGGAAATGCCTTAAATTGCCGTTTGAAGCTTCAACTTTGGGTTCCCAGTTCACGACATTTGGGTATCGTAAAAAAAAGTCGATTAAGATTTGTCATTTTTGGTAGTGATTTTATTCGCCTATTAGATGCACAATGAGTTGGAGAATCTGATAAACCCCACTTCCGGTAGCCTAGCTGCAAGAGAAATGCCTTAAATTGCCGTTTGAAGCTTCAACTTTGGGTTCCCAGTTCACGACATTTGGGTATCGTAAAAAAAAGTCGATTAAGATTTGTCATTTTTGGTAGTGATTTTATTCGCCTATTAGATGCACAATGAGTTGGAGAATCTGATAAACCCCACTTCCGGTAGCCTAGCTGCAAGGGAAATGCCTTAAATTGCCGTTTGAAGCTTCAACTTTGGGTTCCCAGTTCACGACATTTGGGTATCGTAAAAAAAAGTCGATTAAGATTTGTCATTTTTGGTAGTGATTTTATTCGCCTATTAGATGCACAATGAGTTGGAGAATCTGATAAACCCCACTTCCGGTAGTCTAGCTGCAAGAGAAATGCCTTAAATTGCCGTTTGAAGCTTCAACTTTGGGTTCCCAGTTCACGACATTTGGGTATCGTAAAAAAAAGTCGATTAAGATTTGTCATTTTTGGTAGTGATTTTATTCGCCTATTAGATGCACAATGAGTTGGAGAATCTGATAAACCCCACTTCCGGTAGCCTAGCTGCAAGGGAAATGCCTTAAATTGCCGTTTGAAGCTTCAACTTTGGGTTCCCAGTTCACGTTATTTGGGTATCGTAAAAAAAAGTTGATTAAGATTTGTCATTTTTGGTAGTGATTTTATTCGCCTATTAGATGCACAATGAGTTGGAGAATCTGATAAACCCCACTTCCGGTAGCCTAGCTGCAAGGGAAATGCCTTAAATTGCCGTTTGAAGCTTCAACTTTGGGTTCCCAGTTCACGACATTTGGGTATCGTAAAAAAAAGTCGATTAAGATTTGTCATTTTTGGTAGTGATTTTATTCGCCTATTAGATGCACAATGAGTTGGAGAATCTGATAAACCCCACTTCCGGTAGTCTAGCTGCAAGAGAAATGCCTTAAATTGCCGTTTGAAGCTTCAACTTTGGGTTCCCAGTTCACGACATTTGGGTATCGTAAAAAAAAGTCGATTAAGATTTGTCATTTTTGGTAGTGATTTTATTCGCCTCTTAGATGCACAATGAGTTGGAGAATCTGATAAACCCCACTTCCGGTAGCATAGCTGCAAGGGAAATGCCTTAAATTGCCGTTTGAAGCTTCAACTTTGGGTTCCCAGTTCACGACATTTGGGTATCGTAAAAAAAAGTCGATTAAGATTTGTCATTTTTGGTAGTGATTTTATTCGTTTATTAGATGCACAATGAGTTGGAGAATCTGATAAACACCACTTCCGGTAGCCTAGCTGCAAGGGAAATGCCTTAAATTGCCGTTTGAAGCTTCAACTTTGGGTTCCCAGTTCACGTTATTTGGGTATCGTAAAAAAAAGTCGATTAAGATTAGTCATTTTTGGTAGTGATTTTATTCGCCTATTAGATGCACAATGAGTTGGAGAATCTGATAAACCCCACTTCCGGTAGCCTAGCTGCAAGGGAAATGCCTTAAATTGCCGTTTGAAGCTTCAACTTTGGGTTCCCAGTTCACGTTATTTGGGTATCGTAAAAAAAAGTCGATTAAGATTTGTCATTTTTGGTAGTGATTTTATTCGCCTATTAGATGCACAATGAGTTGGAGAATCTGATAAACCCCACTTCCGGTAGCCTAGCTGCAAGGGAAATGCCTTAAATTGCCGTTTGAAGCTTCAACTTTGGGTTCCCAGTTCACGACATTTGGGTATCGTAAAAAAAAGTCGATTAAGATTTGTCATTTTTGGTAGTGATTTTATTCGCCTATTAGATGCACAATGAGTTGGAGAATCTGATAAACCCCACTTCCGGTAGTCTAGCTGCAAGAGAAATGCCTTAAATTGCCGTTTGAAGCTTCAACTTTGGGTTCCCAGTTCACGACATTTGGGTATCGTAAAAAAAAGTCGATTAAGATTTGTCATTTTTGGTAGTGATTTTATTCGCCTATTAGATGCACAATGAGTTGGAGAATCTGATAAACCCCACTTCCGGTAGCCTAGCTGCAAGGGAAATGCCTTAAATTGCCGTTTGAAGCTTCAACTTTGGGTTCCCAGTTCACGTTATTTGGGTATCGTAAAAAAAAGTCGATTAAGATTTGTCATTTTTGGTAGTGATTTTATTCGCCTATTAGATGCACAATGAGTTGGAGAATCTGATAAACCCCACTTCCGGTAGCCTAGCTGCAAGGGAAATGCCTTAAATTGCCGTTTGAAGCTTCAACTTTGGGTTCCCAGTTCACGACATTTGGGTATCGTAAAAAAAAGTCGATTAAGATTTGTCATTTTTGGTAATGATTTTATTCGCCTATTAGATGCACAATGAGTTGGAGAATCTGATAAACCCCACTTCCGGTAGTCTAGCTGCAAGAGAAATGCCTTAAATTGCCGTTTGAAGCTTCAACTTTGGGTTCCCAGTTCACGACATTTGGGTATCGTAAAAAAAAGTCGATTAAGATTTGTCATTTTTGGTAGTGATTTTATTCGCCTATTAGATGCACAATGAGTTGGAGAATCTGATAAACCCCACTTCCGGTAGCCTAGCTGCAAGAGAAATGCCTTAAATTGCCGTTTGAAGCTTCAACTTTGGGTTCCCAGTTCACGACATTTGGGTATCGTAAAAAAAAGTCGATTAAGATTTGTCATTTTTGGTAGTGATTTTATTCGCCTATTAGATGCACAATGAGTTGGAGAATCTGATAAACCCCACTTCCGGTAGCCTAGCTGCAAGGGAAATGCCTTAAATTGCCGTTTGAAGCTTCAACTTTGGGTTCCCAGTTCACGTTATTTGGGTATCGTTAAAAAAAGTCGATTAAGATTTGTCATTTTTGGTAGTGATTTTATTCGCCTATTAGATGCACAATGAGTTGGAGAATCTGATAAACCCCACTTCCGGTAGCCTAGCTGCAAGGGAAATGCCTTAAATTGCCGTTTGAAGCTTCAACTTTGGGTTCCCAGTTCACGACATTTGGGTATCGTAAAAAAAAGTCGATTAAGATTTGTCATTTTTGGTAGTGATTTTATTCGCCTATTAGATGCACAATGAGTTGGAGAATCTGATAAACCCCACTTCCGGTAGTCTAGCTGCAAGAGAAATGCCTTAAATTGCCGTTTGAAGCTTCAACTTTGGGTTCCCAGTTCACGACATTTGGGTATCGTAAAAAAAAGTCGATTAAGATTTGTCATTTTTGGTAGTGATTTTATTCGCCTATTAGATGCACAATGAGTTGGAGAATCTGATAAACCCCACTTCCGGTAGCCTAGCTGCAAGGGAAATGCCTTAAATTGCCGTTTGAAGCTTCAACTTTGGGTTCCCATTTCACGACATTTGGGTAACGTAAAAAAAAGTCGATTAAGATTTGTCATTTTTGGTAGTGATTTTATTCGCCTATTAGATGCACAATGAGTTGGAGAATCTGATAAACCCCACTTCCGGTAGCCTAGCTGCAAGGGAAATGCCTTAAATTGCCGTTTGAAGCTTCAACTTTGGGTTCCCAGTTCACGTTATTTGGGTATCGTAAAAAAAAGTCGATTAAGATTTGTCATTTTTGGTAGTGATTTTATTCGCCTATTAGATGCACAATGAGTTGGAGAATCTGATAAACCCCACTTCCGGTAGCCTAGCTGCAAGGGAAATGCCTTAAATTGCCGTTTGAAGCTTCAACTTTGGGTTCCCAGTTCACGACATTTGGGTATCGTAAAAAAAAGTCGATTAAGATTTGTCATTTTTGGTAGTGATTTTATTCGCCTATTAGATGCACAATGAGTTGGAGAATCTGATAAACCCCACTTCCGGTAGCCTAGCTGCAAGAGAAATGCCTTAAATTGCCGTTTGAAGCTTCAACTTTGGGTTCCCAGTTCACGACATTTGGGTATCGTAAAAAAAAGTCGATTAAGATTTGTCATTTTTGGTAGTGATTTTATTCGCCTATTAGATGCACAATGAGTTGGAGAATCTGATAAACCCCACTTCCGGTAGCCTAGCTGCAAGGGAAATGCCTTAAATTGCCGTTTGAAGCTTCAACTTTGGGTTCCCAGTTCACGTTATTTGGGTATCGTTAAAAAAAGTCGATTAAGATTTGTCATTTTTGGTAGTGATTTTATTCGCCTATTAGATGCACAATGAGTTGGAGAATCTGATAAACCCCACTTCCGGTAGCCTAGCTGCAAGGGAAATGCCTTAAATTGCCGTTTGAAGCTTCAACTTTGGGTTCCCAGTTCACGACATTTGGGTATCGTAAAAAAAAGTCGATTAAGATTTGTCATTTTTGGTAGTGATTTTATTCGCCTATTAGATGCACAATGAGTTGGAGAATCTGATAAACCCCACTTCCGGTAGTCTAGCTGCAAGAGAAATGCCTTAAATTGCCGTTTGAAGCTTCAACTTTGGGTTCCCAGTTCACGACATTTGGGTATCGTAAAAAAAAGTCGATTAAGATTTGTCATTTTTGGTAGTGATTTTATTCGCCTATTAGATGCACAATGAGTTGGAGAATCTGATAAACCCCACTTCCGGTAGCCTAGCTGCAAGGGAAATGCCTTAAATTGCCGTTTGAAGCTTCAACTTTGGGTTCCCATTTCACGACATTTGGGTAACGTAAAAAAAAGTCGATTAAGATTTGTCATTTTTGGTAGTGATTTTATTCGCCTATTAGATGCACAATGAGTTGGAGAATCTGATAAACCCCACTTCCGGTAGCCTAGCTGCAAGGGAAATGCCTTAAATTGCCGTTTGAAGCTTCAACTTTGGGTTCCCAGTTCACGTTATTTGGGTATCGTAAAAAAAAGTCGATTAAGATTTGTCATTTTTGGTAGTGATTTTATTCGCCTATTAGATGCACAATGAGTTGGAGAATCTGATAAACCCCACTTCCGGTAGCCTAGCTGCAAGGGAAATGCCTTAAATTGCCGTTTGAAGCTTCAACTTTGGGTTCCCAGTTCACGACATTTGGGTATCGTAAAAAAAAGTCGATTAAGATTTGTCATTTTTGGTAGTGATTTTATTCGCCTATTAGATGCACAATGAGTTGGAGAATCTGATAAACCCCACTTCCGGTAGTATAGCTGCAAGAGAAATGCCTTAAATTGCCGTTTGAAGCTTCAACTTTGGGTTCCCAGTTCACGACATTTGGGTATCGTAAAAAAAAGTCGATTAAGATTTGTCATTTTTGGTAGTGATTTTATTCGCCTATTAGATGCACAATGAGTTGGAGAATCTGATAAACCCCACTTCCGGTAGCCTAGCTGCAAGGGAAATGCCTTAAATTGCCGTTTGAAGCTTCAACTTTGGGTTCCCAGTTCACGTTATTTGGGTATCGTAAAAAAAAGTCGATTAAGATTTGTCATTTTTGGTAGTGATTTTATTCGCCTATTAGATGCACAATGAGTTGGAGAATCTGATAAACCCCACTTCCGGTAGCCTAGCTGCAAGGGAAATGCCTTAAATTGCCGTTTGAAGCTTCAACTTTGGGTTCCCAGTTCACGACATTTGGGTATCGTAAAAAAAAGTCGATTAAGATTTGTCATTTTTGGTAGTGATTTTATTCGCCTATTAGATGCACAATGAGTTGGAGAATCTGATAAACCCCACTTCCGGTAGTCTAGCTGCAAGAGAAATGCCTTAAATTGCCGTTTGAAGCTTCAACTTTGGGTTCCCAGTTCACGACATTTGGGTATCGTAAAAAAAAGTCGATTAAGATTTGTCATTTTTGGTAGTGATTTTATTCGCCTATTAGATGCACAATGAGTTGGAGAATCTGATAAACCCCACTTCCGGTAGCCTAGCTGCAAGAGAAATGCCTTAAATTGCCGTTTGAAGCTTCAACTTTGGGTTCCCAGTTCACGTTATTTGGGTATCGTAAAAAAAAGTCGATTAAGATTTGTCATTTTTGGTAGTGATTTTATTCGACTATTAGATGCACAATGAGTTGGAGAATCTGATAAACCCCACTTCCGGTAGCCTAGCTGCAAGAGAAATGCCTTAAATTGCCGTTTGAAGCTTCAACTTTGGGTTCCCAGTTCACGTTATTTGGGTATCGTAAAAAAAAGTCGATTAAGATTTGTCATTTTTGGTAGTGATTTTATTCGCCTATTAGATGCACAATGAGTTGGAGAATCTGATAAACCCCACTTCCGGTAGCCTAGCTGCAAGAGAAATGCCTTAAATTGCCGTTTGAAGCTTCAACTTTGGGTTCCCAGTTCACGTTATTTGGGTATCGTAAAAAAAAGTCGATTAAGATTTGTCATTTTTGGTAGTGATTTTATTCGCCTATTAGATGCACAATGAGTTGGAGAATCTGATAAACCCCACTTCCGGTAGTCTAGCTGCAAGAGAAATGCCTTAAATTGCCGTTTGAAGCTTCAACTTTGGGTTCCCAGTTCACGACATTTGGGTATCGTAAAAAAAAGTCGATTAAGATTTGTCATTTTTGGTAGTGATTTTATTCGCCTATTAGATGCACAATGAGTTGGAGAATCTGATAAACCCCACTTCCGGTAGCCTAGCTGCAAGAGAAATGCCTTAAATTGCCGTTTGAAGCTTCAACTTTGGGTTCCCAGTTCACGACATTTGGGTATCGTAAAAAAACGTCGATTAAGATTTGTCATTTTTGGTAGTGATTTTATTCGCCTATTAGATGCACAATGAGTTGGAGAATCTGATAAACCCCACTTCCGGTAGCCTAGCTGCAAGGGAAATGCCTTAAATTGCCGTTTGAAGCTTCAACTTTGGGTTCCCAGTTCACGACATTTGGGTATCGTAAAAAAAAGTCGATTAAGATTTGTCATTTTTGGTAGTGATTTTATTCGCCTATTAGATGCACAATGAGTTGGAGAATCTGATAAACCCCACTTCCGGTAGTCTAGCTGCAAGAGAAATGCCTTAAATTGCCGTTTGAAGCTTCAACTTTGGGTTCCCAGTTCACGACATTTGGGTATCGTAAAAAAAAGTCGATTAAGATTTGTCATTTTTGATAGTGATTTTATTCGCCTATTAGATGCACAATGAGTTGGAGAATCTGATAAACCCCACTTCCGGTAGTCTAGCTGCAAGAGAAATGCCTTAAATTGCCGTTTGAAGCTTCAACTTTGGGTTCCCAGTTCACGACATTTGGGTATCGTAAAAAAAAGTCGATTAAGATTTGTCATTTTTGGTAGTGATTTTATTCGCCTATTAGATGCACAATGAGTTGGAGAATCTGATAAACCCCACTTCCGGTAGCCTAGCTGCAAGGGAAATGCCTTAAATTGCCGTTTGAAGCTTCAACTTTGGGTTCCCAGTTCACGACATTTGGGTATCTTAAAAAAAAGTCGATTAAGATTTGTCATTTTTGGTAGTGATTTTATTCGCCTATTAGATGCACAATGAGTTGGAGAATCTGATAAACCCCACTTCCGGTAGTCTAGCTGCAAGAGAAATGCCTTAAAATGCCGTTTGAAGCTTCAACTTTGGGTTCCCAGTTCACGACATTTGGGTATCGTAAAAAAAAGTCGATTAAGATTTGTCATTTTTGGTAGTGATTTTATTCGCCTATTAGATGCACAATGAGTTGGAGAATCTGATAAACCCCACTTCCGGTAGTCTAGCTGCAAGAGAAATGCCTTAAATTGCCGTTTGAAGCTTCAACTTTGGGTTCCCAGTTCACGACATTTGGGTATCGTAAAAAAAAGTCGATTAAGATTTGTCATTTTTGATAGTGATTTTATTCGCCTATTAGATGCACAATGAGTTGGAGAATCTGATAAACCCCACTTCCGGTAGTCTAGCTGCAAGAGAAATGCCTTAAATTGCCGTTTGAAGCTTCAACTTTGGGTTCCCAGTTCACGACATTTGGGTATCGTAAAAAAAAGTCGATTAAGATTTGTCATTTTTGGTAGTGATTTTATTCGCCTATTAGATGCACAATGAGTTGGAGAATCTGATAAACCCCACTTCCGGTAGTCTAGCTGCAAGAGAAATGCCTTAAATTGCCGTTTGAAGCTTCAACTTTGGGTTCCCAGTTCACGACATTTGGGTATCGTAAAAAAAAGTCGATTAAGATTTGTCATTTTTGATAGTGATTTTATTCGCCTATTAGATGCACAATGAGTTGGAGAATCTGATAAACCCCACTTCCGGTAGTCTAGCTGCAAGAGAAATGCCTTAAATTGCCGTTTGAAGCTTCAACTTTGGGTTCCCAGTTCACGACATTTGGGTATCGTAAAAAAAAGTCGATTAAGATTTGTCATTTTTGGTAGTGATTTTATTCGCCTATTAGATGCACAATGAGTTGGAGAATCTGATAAACCCCACTTCCGGTAGCCTAGCTGCAAGGGAAATGCCTTAAATTGCCGTTTGAAGCTTCAACTTTGGGTTCCCAGTTCACGACATTTGGGTATCTTAAAAAAAAGTCGATTAAGATTTGTCATTTTTGGTAGTGATTTTATTCGCCTATTAGATGCACAATGAGTTGGAGAATCTGATAAACCCCACTTCCGGTAGTCTAGCTGCAAGAGAAATGCCTTAAAATGCCGTTTGAAGCTTCAACTTTGGGTTCCCAGTTCACGACATTTGGGTATCGTAAAAAAAAGTCGATTAAGATTTGTCATTTTTGGTAGTGATTTTATTCGCCTATTAGATGCACAATGAGTTGGAGAATCTGATAAACCCCACTTCCGGTAGTCTAGCTGCAAGAGAAATGCCTTAAATTGCCGTTTGAAGCTTCAACTTTGGGTTCCCAGTTCACGACATTTGGGTATCGTAAAAAAAAGTCGATTAAGATTTGTCATTTTTGATAGTGATTTTATTCGCCTATTAGATGCACAATGAGTTGGAGAATCTGATAAACCCCACTTCCGGTAGTCTAGCTGCAAGAGAAATGCCTTAAATTGCCGTTTGAAGCTTCAACTTTGGGTTCCCAGTTCACGTTATTTGGGTATCGTAAAAAAAAGTCGATTAAGATTTGTCATTTTTGGTAGTGATTTTATTCGCCTATTAGATGCACAATGAGTTGGAGAATCTGATAAACCCCACTTCCGGTAGCCTAGCTGCAAGAGAAATGCCTTAAATTGCCGTTTGAAGCTTCAACTTTGGGTTCCCAGTTCACGTTATTTGGGTATCGTAAAAAAAAGTCGATTAAGATTTGTCATTTTTGGTAGTGATTTTATTCGCCTATTAGATGCACAATGAGTTGGAGAATCTGATAAACCCCACTTCCGGTAGCCTAGCTGCAAGAGAAATGCCTTAAATTGCCGTTTGAAGCTTCAACTTTGGGTTCCCAGTTCACGTTATTTGGGTATCGTAAAAAAAAGTCGATTAAGATTTGTCATTTTTGGTAGTGATTTTATTCGACTATTAGATGCACAATGAGTTGGAGAATCTGATAAACCCCACTTCCGGTAGCCTAGCTGCAAGAGAAATGCCTTAAATTGCCGTTTGAAGCTTCAACTTTGGGTTCCCAGTTCACGTTATTTGGGTATCGTAAAAAAAAGTCGATTAAGATTTGTCATTTTTGGTAGTGATTTTATTCGCCTATTAGATGCACAATGAGTTGGAGAATCTGATAAACCCCACTTCCGGTAGTCTAGCTGCAAGTGAAATGCCTTAAATTGCCGTTTGAAGCTTCAACTTTGGGTTCCCAGTTCACGTTATTTGGGTATCGTAAAAAAAAGTCGATTAAGATTTGTCATTTTTGGTAGTGATTTTATTCGCCTATTAGATGCACAATGAGTTGGAGAATCTGATAAACCCCACTTCCGGTAGTCTAGCTGCAAGAGAAATGCCTTAAATTGCCGTTTGAAGCTTCAACTTTGGGTTCCCAGTTCACGACATTTGGGTATCGTAAAAAAAAGTCGATTAAGATTTGTCATTTTTGGTAGTGATTTTATTCGCCTATTAGATGCACAATGAGTTGGAGAATCTGATAAACCCCACTTCCGGTAGCCTAGCTGCAAGGGAAATGCCTTAAATTGCCGTTTGAAGCTTCAACTTTGGGTTCCCAGTTCACGTTATTTGGGTATCGTAAAAAAAAGTCGATTAAGATTTGTCATTTTTGGTAGTGATTTTATTCGCCTATTAGATGCACAATGAGTTGGAGAATCTGATAAACCCCACTTCCGGTAGCCTAGCTGCAAGAGAAATGCCTTAAATTGCCGTTTGAAGCTTCAACTTTGGGTTCCCAGTTCACGTTATTTGGGTATCGTAAAAAAAAGTCGATTAAGATTTGTCATTTTTGGTAGTGATTTTATTCGACTATTAGATGCACAATGAGTTGGAGAATCTGATAAACCCCACTTCCGGTAGTCTAGCTGCAAGAGAAATGCCTTAAATTGCCGTTTGAAGCTTCAACTTTGGGTTCCCAGTTCACGACATTTGGGTATCGTAAAAAAAAGTCGATTAAGATTTGTCATTTTTGATAGTGATTTTATTCGCCTATTAGATGCACAATGAGTTGGAGAATCTGATAAACCCCACTTCCGGTAGTCTAGCTGCAAGAGAAATGCCTTAAATTGCCGTTTGAAGCTTCAACTTTGGGTTCCCAGATCACGACATTTGGGTATCGTAAAAAAAAGTCGATTAAGATTTGTCATTTTTGGTAGTGATTTTATTCGCCTATTAGATGCACAATGAGTTGGAGAATCTGATAAACCCCACTTCCGGTAGCCTAGCTGCAAGGGAAATGCCTTAAATTGCCGTTTGAAGCTTCAACTTTGGGTTCCCAGTTCACGACATTTGGGTATCGTAAAAAAAAGTCGATTAAGATTTGTCATTTTTGGTAGTGATTTTATTCGCCTATTAGATGCACAATGAGTTGGAGAATCTGATAAACCCCACTTCCGGTAGTCTAGCTGCAAGAGAAATGCCTTAAATTGCCGTTTGAATCTTCAACTTTGGGTTCCCAGTTCACGACATTTGGGTATCGTAAAAAAAAGTCGATTAAGATTTGTCATTTTTGGTAGTGATTTTATTCGCCTATTAGATGCACAATGAGTTGGAGAATCTGATAAACCCCACTTCCGGTAGTCTAGCTGCAAGAGAAATGCCTTAAATTGCCGTTTGAAGCTTCAACTTTGGGTTCCCAGTTCACGACATTTGGGTATCGTAAAAAAAAGTCGATTAAGATTTGTCATTTTTGGTAGTGATTTTATTCGCCTATTAGATGCACAATGAGTTGGAGAATCTGATAAACCCCACTTCCGGTAGTCTAGCTGCAAGAGAAATGCCTTAAATTGCCGTTTGAATCTTCAACTTTGGGTTCCCAGTTCACGACATTTGGGTATCGTAAAAAAAAGTCGATTAAGATTTGTCATTTTTGGTAGTGATTTTATTCGCCTATTAGATGCACAATGAGTTGGAGAATCTGATAAACACCACTTCCGGTAGTCTAGCTGCAAGAGAAATGCCTTAAATTGCCGTTTGAAGCTTCAACTTTGGGTTCCCAGTTCACGTTATTTGGGTATCGTAAAAAAAAGTCGATTAAGATTTGTCATTTTTGGTAGTGATTTTATTCGCCTATTAGATGCACAATGAGTTGGAGAATTTGATAAACCTCACTTCCGGTAGCCTAGCTGCAAGAGAAATGCCTTAAATTGCCGTTTGAAGCTTCAACTTTGGGTTCCCAGTTCACGACATTTGGGTATCGTAAAAAAAAGTCGATTAAGATTTGTCATTTTTGGTAGTGATTTTATTCGCCTATTAGATGCACAATGAGTTGGAGAATCTGATAAACCCCACTTCCGGTAGTCTAGCTGCAAGAGAAATGCCTTAAATTGCAGTTTGAAGCTTCAACTTTGGGTTCCCAGTTCACGACATTTGGGTATCGTAAAAAAAAGTCGATTAAGATTTGTCATTTTTGGTAGTGATTTTATTCGCCTATTAGATGCACAATGAGTTGGAGAATCTGATAAACCCCACTTCCGGTAGTCTAGCTGCAAGAGAAATGCCTTAAATTGCCGTTTGAAGCTTCAACTTTGGGTTCCCAGTTCACGACATTTGGGTATCGTAAAAAAAAGTCGATTAAGATTTGTCATTTTTGGTAGTGATTTTATTCGCCTATTAGATGCACAATGAGTTGGAGAATCTGATAAACCCCACTTCCGGTAGCCTAGCTGCAAGGGAAATGCCTTAAATTGCCGTTTGAAGCTTCAACTTTGGGTTCCCAGTTCACGACATTTGGGTATCGTAAAAAAAAGTCGATTAAGATTTGTCATTTTTGGTAGTGATTTTATTCGCCTATTAGATGCACAATGAGTTGGAGAATCTGATAAACCCCACTTCCGGTAGCCTAGCTGCAAGGGAAATGCCTTAAATTGCCGTTTGAAGCTTCAACTTTGGGTTCCCAGTTCACGACATTTGGGTAGCGTAAAAAAAAGTCGATTAAGATTTGTCATTTTTGGTAGTGATTTTATTCGCCTATTAGATGCACAATGAGTTGGAGAATCTGATAAACCCCACTTCCGGTAGCCTAGCTGCAAGGGAAATGCCTTAAATTGCCGTTTGAAGCTTCAACTTTGGGTTCCCAGTTCACGACATTTGGGTATCGTAAAAAAAAGTCGATTAAGATTTGTCATTTTTGGTAGTGATTTTATTCGCCTATTAGATGCACAATGAGTTGGAGAATCTGATAAACCCCACTTCCGGTAGCCTAGCTGCAAGAGAAATGCCTTAAATTGCCGTTTGAAGCTTCAACTTTGGGTTCCCAGTTCACGACATTTGGGTATCGTAAAAAAAAGTCGATTAAGATTTGTCATTTTTGGTAGTGATTTTATTCGCCTATTAGATGCACAATGAGTTGGAGAATCTGATAAACCCCACTTCCGGTAGCCTAGCTGCAAGGGAAATGCCTTAAATTGCCGTTTGAAGCTTCAACTTTGGGATCCCAGTTCACGACATTTGGGTATCGTAAAAAAAAGTCGATTAAGATTTGTCATTTTTGGTAGTGATTTTATTCGCCTATTAGATGCACAATGAGTTGGAGAATCTGATAAACCCCACTTCCGGTAGTCTAGCTGCAAGAGAAATGCCTTAAATTGCCGTTTGAATCTTCAACTTTGGGTTCCCAGTTCACGACATTTGGGTATCGTAAAAAAAAGTCGATTAAGATTTGTCATTTTTGGTAGTGATTTTATTCGCCTATTAGATGCACAATGAGTTGGAGAATCTGATAAACCCCACTTCCGGTAGTCTAGCTGCAAGAGAAATGCCTTAAATTGCCGTTTGAATCTTCAACTTTGGGTTCCCAGTTCACGACATTTGGGTATCGTAAAAAAAAGTCGATTAAGATTTGTCATTTTTGGTAGTGATTTTATTCGCCTATTAGATGCACAATGAGTTGGAGAATCTGATAAACCCCACTTCCGGTAGTCTAGCTGCAAGAGAAATGCCTTAAATTGCCGTTTGAAGCTTCAACTTTGGGTTCCCAGTTCACGACATTTGGGTATCGTAAAAAAAAGTCGATTAAGATTTGTCATTTTTGGTAGTGATTTTATTCGCCTATTAGATGCACAATGAGTTGGAGAATCTGATAAACCCCACTTCCGGTAGTCTAGCTGCAAGAGAAATGCCTTAAATTGCCGTTTGAATCTTCAACTTTGGGTTCCCAGTTCACGACATTTGGGTATCGTAAAAAAAAGTCGATTAAGATTTGTCATTTTTGGTAGTGATTTTATTCGCCTATTAGATGCACAATGAGTTGGAGAATCTGATAAACACCACTTCCGGTAGTCTAGCTGCAAGAGAAATGCCTTAAATTGCCGTTTGAAGCTTCAACTTTGGGTTCCCAGTTCACGTTATTTGGGTATCGTAAAAAAAAGTCGATTAAGATTTGTCATTTTTGGTAGTGATTTTATTCGCCTATTAGATGCACAATGAGTTGGAGAATTTGATAAACCCCACTTCCGGTAGCCTAGCTGCAAGAGAAATGCCTTAAATTGCCGTTTGAAGCTTCAACTTTGGGTTCCCAGTTCACGACATTTGGGTATCGTAAAAAAAAGTCGATTAAGATTTGTCATTTTTGGTAGTGATTTTATTCGCCTATTAGATGCACAATGAGTTGGAGAATCTGATAAACCCCACTTCCGGTAGTCTAGCTGCAAGAGAAATGCCTTAAATTGCAGTTTGAAGCTTCAACTTTGGGTTCCCAGTTCACGACATTTGGGTATCGTAAAAAAAAGTCGATTAAGATTTGTCATTTTTGGTAGTGATTTTATTCGCCTATTAGATGCACAATGAGTTGGAGAATCTGATAAACCCCACTTCCGGTAGTCTAGCTGCAAGAGAAATGCCTTAAATTGCCGTTTGAAGCTTCAACTTTGGGTTCCCAGTTCACGACATTTGGGTATCGTAAAAAAAAGTCGATTAAGATTTGTCATTTTTGGTAGTGATTTTATTCGCCTATTAGATGCACAATGAGTTGGAGAATCTGATAAACCCCACTTCCGGTAGCCTAGCTGCAAGGGAAATGCCTTAAATTGCCGTTTGAAGCTTCAACTTTGGGTTCCCAGTTCACGACATTTGGGTATCGTAAAAAAAAGTCGATTAAGATTTGTCATTTTTGGTAGTGATTTTATTCGCCTATTAGATGCACAATGAGTTGGAGAATCTGATAAACCCCACTTCCGGTAGCCTAGCTGCAAGGGAAATGCCTTAAATTGCCGTTTGAAGCTTCAACTTTGGGTTCCCAGTTCACGACATTTGGGTATCGTAAAAAAAAGTCGATTAAGATTTGTCATTTTTGGTAGTGATTTTATTCGCCTATTAGATGCACAATGAGTTGGAGAATCTGATAAACCCCACTTCCGGTAGCCTAGCTGCAAGGGAAATGCCTTAAATTGCCGTTTGAAGCTTCAACTTTGGGTTCCCAGTTCACGACATTTGGGTATCGTAAAAAAAAGTCGATTAAGATTTGTCATTTTTGGTAGTGATTTTATTCGCCTATTAGATGCACAATGAGTTGGAGAATCTGATAAACCCCACTTCCGGTAGCCTAGCTGCAAGAGAAATGCCTTAAATTGCCGTTTGAAGCTTCAACTTTGGGTTCCCAGTTCACGACATTTGGGTATCGTAAAAAAAAGTCGATTAAGATTTGTCATTTTTGGTAGTGATTTTATTCGCCTATTAGATGCACAATGAGTTGGAGAATCTGATAAACCCCACTTCCGGTAGCCTAGCTGCAAGGGAAATGCCTTAAATTGCCGTTTGAAGCTTCAACTTTGGGATCCCAGTTCACGACATTTGGGTATCGTAAAAAAAAGTCGATTAAGATTTGTCATTTTTGGTAGTGATTTTATTCGCCTATTAGATGCACAATGAGTTGGAGAATCTGATAAACCCCACTTCCGGTAGTCTAGCTGCAAGAGAAATGCCTTAAATTGCCGTTTGAAGCTTCAACTTTGGGTTCCCAGTTCACGTTATTTGGGTATCGTAAAAAAAAGTCGATTAAGATTTGTCATTTTTGGTAGTGATTTTATTCGCCTATTAGATGCACAATGAGTTGGAGAATCTGATAAACCCCACTTCCGGTAGCCTAGCTGCAAGAGAAATGCCTTAAATTGCCGTTTGAAGCTTCAACTTTGGGTTCCCAGTTCACGACATTTGGGTATCGTAAAAAAAAGTCGATTAAGATTTGTCATTTTTGGTAGTGATTTTATTCGCCTATTAGATGCACAATGAGTTGGAGAATCTGATAAACCCCACTTCCGGTAGCCTAGCTGCAAGAGAAATGCCTTAAATTGCCGTTTGAAGCTTCAACTTTGGGTTCCCAGTTCACGACATTTGGGTATCGTAAAAAAAAGTCGATTAAGATTTGTCATTTTTGGTAGTGATTTTATTCGCCTATTAGATGCACAATGAGTTGGAGAATCTGATAAACCCCACTTCTGGTAGTCTAGCTGCAAGAGAAATGCCTTAAATTGCCGTTTGAAGCTTCAACTTTGGGTTCCCAGTTCACGACATTTGGGTATCGTAAAAAAAAGTCGATTAAGATTTGTCATTTTTGGTAGTGATTTTATTCGCCTATTAGATGCACAATGAGTTGGAGAATCTGATAAACCCCACTTCCGGTAGTCTAGCTGCAAGAGAAATGCCTTAAATTGCCGTTTGAAGCTTCAACTTTGGGTTCCCAGTTCACGACATTTGGGTATCGTAAAAAAAAGTCGATGAAGATTTGTCATTTTTGGTAGTGATTTTATTCGCCTATTAGATGCACAATGAGTTGGAGAATCTGATAAACCCCACTTCCGGTAGCCTAGCTGCAAGAGAAATGCCTTAAATTGCCGTTTGAAGCTTCAACTTTGGGTTCCCAGTTCACGACATTTGGGTATCGTAAAAAAAAGTCGATTAAGATTTGTCATTTTTGGTAGTGATTTTATTCGCCTATTAGATGCACAATGAGTTGGAGAATCTGATAAACCCCACTTCCGGTAGTCTAGCTGCAAGAGAAATGCCTTAAATTGCCGTTTGAAGCTTCAACTTTGGGTTCCCAGTTCACGACATTTGGGTATCGTAAAAAAAAGTCGATTAAGATTTGTCATTTTTGGTAGTGATTTTATTCGCCTATTAGATGCACAATGAGTTGGAGAATCTGATAAACCCCACTTCCGGTAGTCTAGCTGCAAGAGAAATGCCTTAAATTGCCGTTTGAAGCTTCAACTTTGGGTTCCCAGTTCACGACATTTGGGTATCGTAAAAAAAAGTCGATTAAGATTTGTCATTTTTGGTAGTGATTTTATTCGCCTATTAGATGCACAATGAGTTGGAGAATCTGATAAACCCCACTTCCGGTAGCCTAGCTGCAAGAGAAATGCCTTAAATTGCCGTTTGAAGCTTCAACTTTGGGTTCCCAGTTCACGACATTTGGGTATCGTAAAAAAAAGTCGATTAAGATTTGTCATATTTGGTAGTGATTTTATTCGCCTATTAGATGCACAATGAGTTGGAGAATCTGATAAACCCCACTTCCGGTAGTCTAGCTGCAAGAGAAATGCCTTAAATTGCCGTTTGAAGCTTCAACTTTGGGTTCCCAGTTCACGACATTTGGGTATCGTAAAAAAAAGTCGATTAAGATTTGTCATTTTTGGTAGTGATTTTATTCGCCTATTAGATGCACAATGAGTTGGAGAATCTGATAAACCCCACTTCCGGTAGTCTAGCTGCAAGAGAAATGCCTTAAATTGCCGTTTGAAGCTTCAACTTTGGGTTCCCAGTTCACGACATTTGGGTATCGTAAAAAAAAGTCGATTAAGATTTGTCATTTTTGGTAGTGATTTTATTCGCCTATTAGATGCACAATGAGTTGGAGAATCTGATAAACCCCACTTCCGGTAGTCTAGCTGCAAGGGAAATGCCTTAAATTGCCGTTTGAAGCTTCAACTTTGGGTTCCCAGTTCACGACATTTGGGTATCGTAAAAAAAAGTCGATTAAGATTTGTCATTTTTGGTAGTGATTTTATTCGCCTATTAGATGCTCAATGAGTTGGAGAATCTGATAAACCCCACTTCCGGTAGCCTAGCTGCAAGAGAAATGCCTTAAATTGCCGTTTGAAGCTTCAACTTTGGGTTCCCAGTTCACGACATTTGGGTATCGTAAAAAAAAGTCGATTAAGATTTGTCATTTTTGGTAGTGATTTTATTCGCCTATTAGATGCACAATGAGTTGGAGAATCTGATAAACCCCACTTCCGGTAGCCTAGCTGCAAGAGAAATGCCTTAAATTGCCGTTTGAAGCTTCAACTTTGGGTTCCCAGTTCACGACATTTGGGTATCGTAAAAAAAAGTCGATTAAGATTTGTCATTTTTGGTAGTGATTTTATTCGCCTATTAGATGCACAATGAGTTGGAGAATCTGATAAACCCCACTTCCGGTAGTCTAGCTGCAAGAGAAATGCCTTAAATTGCCGTTTGAAGCTTCAACTTTGGGTTCCCAGTTCACGACATTTGGGTATCGTAAAAAAAAGTCGATTAAGATTTGTCATTTTTGGTAGTGATTTTATTCGCCTATTAGATGCACAATGAGTTGGAGAATCTGATAAACCCCACTTCCGGTAGTCTAGCTGCAAGGGAAATGCCTTAAATTGCCTTTTGAAGCTTCAACTTTGGGTTCCCAGTTCACGACATTTGGGTATCGTAAAAAAAAGTCGATTAAGATTTGTCATTTTTGGTAGTGATTTTATTCGCCTATTAGATGCACAATGAGTTGGAGAATCTGATAAACCCCACTTCCGGTAGCCTAGCTGCAAGAGAAATGCCTTAAATTGCCGTTTGAAGCTTCAACTTTGGGTTCCCAGTTCACGACATTTGGGTATCGTAAAAAAAAGTCGATTAAGATTTGTCATTTTTGGTAGTGATTTTATTCGCCTATTAGATGCACAATGAGTTGGAGAATCTGATAAACCCCACTTCCGGTAGCCTAGCTGCAAGAGAAATGCCTTAAATTGCCGTTTGAATCTTCAACTTTGGGTTCCCAGTTCACGACATTTGGGTATCGTAAAAAAAAGTCGATTAAGATTTGTCATATTTGGTAGTGATTTTATTCGCCTATTAGATGCACAATGAGTTGGAGAATCTGATAAACCCCACTTCCGGTAGTCTAGCTGCAAGAGAAATGCCTTAAATTGCCGTTTGAAGCTTCAACTTTGGGTTCCCAGTTCACGACATTTGGGTATCGTAAAAAAAAGTCGATTAAGATTTGTCATTTTTGGTAGTGATTTTATTCGCCTATTAGATGCACAATGAGTTGGAGAATCTGATAAACCCCACTTCCGGTAGCCTAGCTGCAAGAGAAATGCCTTAAATTGCCGTTTGAAGCTTCAACTTTGGGTTCCCAGTTCACGACATTTGGGTATCGTAAAAAAAAGTCGATTAAGATTTGTCATTTTTGGTAGTGATTTTATTCGCCTATTAGATGCACAATGAGTTGGAGAATCTGATAAACCCCACTTCCGGTAGCCTAGCTGCAAGAGAAATGCCTTAAATTGCCGTTTGAAGCTTCAACTTTGGGTTCCCAGTTCACGACATTTGGGTATCGTAAAAAAAAGTCGATTAAGATTTGTCATTTTTGGTAGTGATTTTATTCGCCTATTAGATGCACAATGAGTTGGAGAATCTGATAAACCCCACTTCCGGTAGCCTAGCTGCAAGAGAAATGCCTTAAATTGCCGTTTGAAGCTTCAACTTTGGGTTCCCAGTTCACGACATTTGGGTATCGTAAAAAAAAGTCGATTAAGATTTGTCATTTTCGGTAGTGATTTTATTCGCCTATTAGATGCACAATGAGTTGGAGAATCTGATAAACCCCACTTCCGGTAGCCTAGCTGCAAGAGAAATGCCTTAAATTGCCGTTTGAAGCTTCAACTTTGGGTTCCCAGTTCACGACATTTGGGTATCGTAAAAAAAAGTCGATTAAGATTTGTCATTTTTGGTAGTGATTTTATTCGCCTATTAGATGCACAATGAGTTGGAGAATCTGATAAACCCCACTTCCGGTAGTCTAGCTGCAAGAGAAATGCCTTAAATTGCCGTTTGAAGCTTCAACTTTGGGTTCCCAGTTCACGACATTTGGGTATCGTAAAAAAAAGTCGATTAAGATTTGTCATTTTTGGTAGTGATTTTATTCGCCTATTAGATGCACAATGAGTTGGAGAATCTGATAAACCCCACTTCCGGTAGCCTAGCTGCAAGGGAAATGCCTTAAATTGCCGTTTGAAGCTTCAACTTTGGGTTCCCAGTTCACGACATTTGGGTATCGTAAAAAAAAGTCGATTAAGATTTGTCATTTTTGGTAGTGATTTTATTCGCCTATTAGATGCACAATGAGTTGGAGAATCTGATAAACCCCACTTCCGGTAGTCTAGCTGCAAGAGAAATGCCTTAAATTGCCGTTTGAAGCTTCAACTTTGGGTTCCCAGTTCACGACATTTGGGTATCGTAAAAAAAAGTCGATTAAGATTTGTCATTTTTGGTAGTGATTTTATTCGCCTATTAGATGCACAATGAGTTGGAGAATCTGATAAACCCCACTTCCGGTAGCCTAGCTGCAAGAGAAATGCCTTAAATTGCCGTTTGAAGCTTCAACTTTGGGTTCCCAGTTCACGACATTTGGGTATCGTAAAAAAAAGTCGATTAAGATTTGTCATTTTTGGTAGTGATTTTATTCGCCTATTAGATGCACAATGAGTTGGAGAATCTGATAAACCCCGCTTCCGGTAGCCTAGCTGCAAGAGAAATGCCTTAAATTGCCGTTTGAAGCTTCAACTTTGGGTTCCCAGTTCACGACATTTGGGTATCGTAAAAAAAAGTCGATTAAGATTTGTCATATTTGGTAGTGATTTTATTCGCCTATTAGATGCACAATGAGTTGGAGAATCTGATAAACCCCACTTCCGGTAGTCTAGCTGCAAGAGAAATGCCTTAAATTGCCGTTTGAAGCTTCAACTTTGGGTTCCCAGTTCACGACATTTGGGTATCGTAAAAAAAAGTCGATTAAGATTTGTCATTTTTGGTAGTGATTTTATTCGCCTATTAGATGCACAATGAGTTGGAGAATCTGATAAACCCCACTTCCGGTAGTCTAGCTGCAAGAGAAATGCCTTAAATTGCCGTTTGAAGCTTCAACTTTGGGTTCCCAGTTCACGACATTTGGGTATCGTAAAAAAAAGTCGATTAAGATTTGTCATTTTTGGTAGTGATTTTATTCGCCTATTAGATGCACAATGAGTTGGAGAATCTGATAAACCCCACTTCCGGTAGCCTAGCTGCAAGAGAAATGCCTTAAATTGCCGTTTGAAGCTTCAACTTTGGGTTCCCAGTTCACGACATTTGGGTATCGTAAAAAAAAGTCGATTAAGATTTGTCATTTTTGGTAGTGATTTTATTCGCCTATTAGATGCACAATGAGTTGGAGAATCTGATAAACCCCACTTCCGGTAGCCTAGCTGCAAGGGAAATGCCTTAAATTGCCGTTTGAAGCTTCAACTTTGGGTTCCCAGTTCACGACATTTGGGTATCGTAAAAAAAAGTCGATTAAGATTTGTCATTTTTGGTAGTGATTTTATTCGCCTATTAGATGCACAATGAGTTGGAGAATCTGATAAACCCCACTTCCGGTAGTCTAGCTGCAAGAGAAATGCCTTAAATTGCCGTTTGAAGCTTCAACTTTGGGTTCCCAGTTCACGATATTTGGGTATCGTAAAAAAAAGTCGATTAAGATTTGTCATTTTTGGTAGTGATTTTATTCGCCTATTAGATGCACAATGAGTTGGAGAATCTGATAAACCCCACTTCCGGTAGCCTAGCTGCAAGAGAAATGCCTTAAATTGCCGTTTGAAGCTTCAACTTTGGGTTCCCAGTTCACGACATTTGGGTATCGTAAAAAAAAGTCGATTAAGATTTGTCATTTTTGGTAGTGATTTTATTCGCCTATTAGATGCACAATGAGTTGGAGAATCTGATAAACCCCACTTCCGGTAGTCTAGCTGCAAGAGAAATGCCTTAAATTGCCGTTTGAAGCTTCAACTTTGGGTTCCCAGTTCACGACATTTGGGTATCGTAAAAAAAAGTCGATTAAGATTTGTCATTTTTGGTAGTGATTTTATTCGCCTATTAGATGCACAATGAGTTGGAGAATCTGATAAACCCCACTTCCGGTAGCCTAGCTGCAAGAGAAATGCCTTAAATTGCCGTTTGAAGCTTCAACTTTGGGTTCCCAGTTCACGACATTTGGGTATCGTAAAAAAAAGTCGATTAAGATTTGTCATTTTTGGTAGTGATTTTATTCGCCTATTAGATGCACAATGAGTTGGAGAATCTGATAAACCCCACTTCCGGTAGCCTAGCTGCAAGAGAAATGCCTTAAATTGCCGTTTGAAGCTTCAACTTTGGGTTCCCAGTTCACGACATTTGGGTATCGTAAAAAAAAGTCGATTAAGATTTGTCATTTTTGGTAGTGATTTTATTCGCCTATTAGATGCACAATGAGTTGGAGAATCTGATAAACCCCACTTCCGGTAGCCTAGCTGCAAGAGAAATGCCTTAAATTGCCGTTTGAAGCTTCAACTTTGGGTTCCCAGTTCACGACATTTGGGTATCGTAAAAAAAAGTCGATTAAGATTTGTCATTTTTGGTAGTGATTTTATTCGCCTATTAGATGCACAATGAGTTGGAGAATCTGATAAACCCCACTTCCGGTAGCCTAGCTGCAAGAGAAATGCCTTAAATTGCCGTTTGAAGCTTCAACTTTGGGTTCCCAGTTCACGACATTTGGGTATCGTAAAAAAAAGTCGATTAAGATTTGTCATATTTGGTAGTGATTTTATTCGCCTATTAGATGCACAATGAGTTGGAGAATCTGATAAACCCCACTTCCGGTAGTCTAGCTGCAAGAGAAATGCCTTAAATTGCCGTTTGAAGCTTCAACTTTGGGTTCCCAGTTCACGACATTTGGGTATCGTAAAAAAAAGTCGATTAAGATTTGTCATTTTTGGTAGTGATTTTATTCGCCTATTAGATGCACAATGAGTTGGAGAATCTGATAAACCCCGCTTCCGGTAGCCTAGCTGCAAGAGAAATGCCTTAAATTGCCGTTTGAAGCTTCAACTTTGGGTTCCCAGTTCACGACATTTGGGTATCGTAAAAAAAAGTCGATTAAGATTTGTCATTTTTGGTAGTGATTTTATTCGCCTATTAGATGCACAATGAGTTGGAGAATCTGATAAACCCCACTTCCGGTAGTCTAGCTGCAAGAGAAATGCCTTAAATTGCCGTTTGAAGCTTCAACTTTGGGTTCCCAGTTCACGACATTTGGGTATCGTAAAAAAAAGTCGATTAAGATTTGTCATTTTTGGTAGTGATTTTATTCGCCTATTAGATGCACAATGAGTTGGAGAATCTGATAAACCCCACTTCCGGTAGCCTAGCTGCAAGAGAAATGCCTTAAATTGCCGTTTGAAGCTTCAACTTTGGGTTCCCAGTTCACGACATTTGGGTATCGTAAAAAAAAGTCGATTAAGATTTGTCATATTTGGTAGTGATTTTATTCGCCTATTAGATGCACAATGAGTTGGAGAATCTGATAAACCCCACTTCCGGTAGCCTAGCTGCAAGAGAAATGCCTTAAATTGCCGTTTGAAGCTTCAACTTTGGGTTCCCAGTTCACGACATTTGGGTATCGTAAAAAAAAGTCGATTAAGATTTGTCATTTTTGGTAGTGATTTTATTCGCCTATTAGATGCACAATGAGTTGGAGAATCTGATAAACCCCACTTCCGGTAGCCTAGCTGCAAGAGAAATGCCTTAAATTGCCGTTTGAAGCTTCAACTTTGGGTTCCCAGTTCACGACATTTGGGTATCGTAAAAAAAAGTCGATTAAGATTTGTCATTTTTGGTAGTGATTTTATTCGCCTATTAGATGCACAATGAGTTGGAGAATCTGATAAACCCCACTTCCGGTAGCCTAGCTGCAAGAGAAATGCCTTAAATTGCCGTTTGAAGCTTCAACTTTGGGTTCCCAGTTCACGACATTTGGGTATCGTAAAAAAAAGTCGATTAAGATTTGTCATTTTTGGTAGTGATTTTATTCGCCTATTAGATGCACAATGAGTTGGAGAATCTGATAAACTCCACTTCCGGTAGCCTAGCTGCAAGAGAAATGCCTTAAATTGCCGTTTGAAGCTTCAACTTTGGGTTCCCAGTTCACGACATTTGGGTATCGTAAAAAAAAGTCGATTAAGATTTGTCATATTTGGTAGTGATTTTATTCGCCTATTAGATGCACAATGAGTTGGAGAATCTGATAAACCCCACTTCCGGTAGCCTAGCTGCAAGAGAAATGCCTTAAATTGCCGTTTGAAGCTTCAACTTTGGGTTCCCAGTTCACGACATTTGGGTATCGTAAAAAAAAGTCGATTAAGATTTGTCATTTTTGGTAGTGATTTTATTCGCCTATTAGATGCACAATGAGTTGGAGAATCTGATAAACCCCACTTCCGGTAGCCTAGCTGCAAGAGAAATGCCTTAAATTGCCGTTTGAAGCTTCAACTTTGGGTTCCCAGTTCACGACATTTGGGTATCGTAAAAAAAAGTCGATTAAGATTTGTCATTTTTGGTAGTGATTTTATTCGCCTATTAGATGCACAATGAGTTGGAGAATCTGATAAACCCCACTTCCGGTAGCCTAGCTGCAAGAGAAATGCCTTAAATTGCCGTTTGAAGCTTCAACTTTGGGTTCCCAGTTCACGACATTTGGGTATCGTAAAAAAAAGTCGATTAAGATTTGTCATTTTTGGTAGTGATTTTATTCGCCTATTAGATGCACAATGAGTTGGAGAATCTGATAAACCCCACTTCCGGTAGTCTAGCTGCAAGAGAAATGCCTTAAATTGCCGTTTGAAGCTTCAACTTTGGGTTCCCAGTTCACGACATTTGGGTATCGTAAAAAAAAGTCGATTAAGATTTGTCATTTTTGGTAGTGATTTTATTCGCCTATTAGATGCACAATGAGTTGGAGAATCTGATAAACCCCACTTCCGGTAGCCTAGCTGCAAGGGAAATGCCTTAAATTGCCGTTTGAAGCTTCAACTTTGGGTTCCCAGTTCACGACATTTGGGTATCGTAAAAAAAAGTCGATTAAGATTTGTCATTTTTGGTAGTGATTTTATTCGCCTATTAGATGCACAATGAGTTGGAGAATCTGATAAACCCCACTTCCGGTAGTCTAGCTGCAAGAGAAATGCCTTAAATTGCCGTTTGAAGCTTCAACTTTGGGTTCCCAGTTCACGACATTTGGGTATCGTAAAAAAAAGTCGATTAAGATTTGTCATTTTTGGTAGTGATTTTATTCGCCTATTAGATGCACAATGAGTTGGAGAATCTGATAAACCCCACTTCCGGTAGCCTAGCTGCAAGAGAAATGCCTTAAATTGCCGTTTGAAGCTTCAACTTTGGGTTCCCAGTTCACGACATTTGGGTATCGTAAAAAAAAGTCGATTAAGATTTGTCATTTTTGGTAGTGATTTTATTCGCCTATTAGATGCACAATGAGTTGGAGAATCTGATAAACCCCACTTCCGGTAGCCTAGCTGCAAGAGAAATGCCTTAAATTGCCGTTTGAAGCTTCAACTTTGGGTTCCCAGTTCACGACATTTGGGTATCGTAAAAAAAAGTCGATTAAGATTTGTCATATTTGGTAGTGATTTTATTCGCCTATTAGATGCACAATGAGTTGGAGAATCTGATAAACCCCACTTCCGGTAGTCTAGCTGCAAGAGAAATGCCTTAAATTGCCGTTTGAAGCTTCAACTTTGGGTTCCCAGTTCACGACATTTGGGTATCGTAAAAAAAAGTCGATTAAGATTTGTCATTTTTGGTAGTGATTTTATTCGCCTATTAGATGCACAATGAGTTGGAGAATCTGATAAACCCCACTTCCGGTAGCCTAGCTGCAAGAGAAATGCCTTAAATTGCCGTTTGAAGCTTCAACTTTGGGTTCCCAGTTCACGACAATTGGGTATCGTAAAAAAAAGTCGATTAAGATTTGTCATTTTTGGTAGTGATTTTATTCGCCTATTAGATGCACAATGAGTTGGAGAATCTGATAAACCCCACTTCCGGTAGCCTAGCTGCAAGAGAAATGCCTTAAATTGTGCCGTTTGAAGCTTCAACTTTGGGTTCCCAGTTCACGACATTTGGGTATCGTAAAAAAAAGTCGATTAAGATTTGTCATTTTTGGTAGTGATTTTATTCGCCTATTAGATGCACAATGAGTTGGAGAATCTGATAAACCCCACTTCCGGTAGCCTAGCTGCAAGAGAAATGCCTTAAATTGCCGTTTGAAGCTTCAACTTTGGGTTCCCAGTTCACGACATTTGGGTATCGTAAAAAAAAGTCGATTAAGATTTGTCATTTTTGGTAGTGATTTTATTCGCCTATTAGATGCACAATGAGTTGGAGAATCTGATAAACCCCACTTCCGGTAGTCCTAGCTGCAAGAGAAATGCCTTAAATTGCCGTTTGAAGCTTCAACTTTGGGTTCCCAGTTCACGACATTTGGGTATCGTAAAAAAAAGTCGATTAAGATTTGTCATTTTTGGTAGTGATTTTATTCGCCTATTAGATGCACAATGAGTTGGAGAATCTGATAAACCCCACTTCCGGTAGCCTAGCTGCAAGAGAAATGCCTTAAATTGCCGTTTGAAGCTTCAACTTTGGGTTCCCAGTTCACGACATTTGGGTATCGTAAAAAAAAGTCGATTAAGATTTGTCATTTTTGGTAGTGATTTTATTCGCCTATTAGATGCACAATGAGTTGGAGAATCTGATAAACCCCACTTCCGGTAGCCTAGCTGCAAGAGAAATGCCTTAAATTGCCGTTTGAAGCTTCAACTTTGGGTTCCCAGTTCACGACATTTGGGTATCGTAAAAAAAAGTCGATTAAGATTTGTCATTTTTGGTAGTGATTTTATTCGCCTATTAGATGCACAATGAGTTGGAGAATCTGATAAACCCCACTTCCGGTAGCCTAGCTGCAAGAGAAATGCCTTAAATTGCCGTTTGAAGCTTCAACTTTGGGTTCCCAGTTCACGACATTTGGGTATCGTAAAAAAAAGTCGATTAAGATTTGTCATTTTTGGTAGTGATTTTATTCGCCTATTAGATGCACAATGAGTTGGAGAATCTGATAAACCCCACTTCCGGTAGCCTAGCTGCAAGAGAAATGCCTTAAATTGCCGTTTGAAGCTTCAACTTTGGGTTCCCAGTTCACGACATTTGGGTATCGTAAAAAAAAGTCGATTAAGATTTGTCATATTTGGTAGTGATTTTATTCGCCTATTAGATGCACAATGAGTTGGAGAATCTGATAAACCCCACTTCCGGTAGCCTAGCTGCAAGAGAAATGCCTTAAATTGCCGTTTGAAGCTTCAACTTTGGGTTCCCAGTTCACGACATTTGGGTATCGTAAAAAAAAGTCGATTAAGATTTGTCATATTTGGTAGTGATTTTATTCGCCTATTAGATGCACAATGAGTTGGAGAATCTGATAAACCCCACTTCCGGTAGCCTAGCTGCAAGAGAAATGCCTTAAATTGCCGTTTGAAGCTTCAACTTTGGGTTCCCAGTTCACGACATTTGGGTATCGTAAAAAAAAGTCGATTAAGATTTGTCATATTTGGTAGTGATTTTATTCGCCTATTCGATGCACAATGAGTTGGAGAATCTGATAAACCCCACTTCCGGTAGCCTAGCTGCAAGAGAAATGCCTTAAATTGCCGTTTGAAGCTTCAACTTTGGGTTCCCAGTTCACGACATTTGGGTATCGTAAAAAAAAGTCGATTAAGATTTGTCATTTTTGGTAGTGATTTTATTCGCCTATTAGATGCACAATGAGTTGGAGAATCTGATAAACCCCACTTCCGGTAGCCTAGCTGCAAGAGAAATGCCTTAAATTGCCGTTTGAAGCTTCAACTTTGGGTTCCCAGTTCACGACATTTGGGTATCGTAAAAAAAAGTCGATTAAGATTTGTCATATTTGGTAGTGATTTTATTCGCCTATTAGATGCACAATGAGTTGGAGAATCTGATAAACCCCACTTCCGGTAGCCTAGCTGCAAGAGAAATGCCTTAAATTGCCGTTTGAAGCTTCAACTTTGGGTTCCCAGTTCACGACATTTGGGTATCGTAAAAAAAAGTCGATTAAGATTTGTCATTTTTGGTAGTGATTTTATTCGCCTATTAGATGCACAATGAGTTGGAGAATCTGATAAACCCCACTTCCGGTAGCCTAGCTGCAAGAGAAATGCCTTAAATTGCCGTTTGAAGC